>JAVLVB010000262.1:211586-250067 GCA_032876305.1 Orestias chungarensis
CCATCACAATCAGGTTTTGAAACAGACTTACAGTCATGGAAATGCGTAATTATCAAAAGATGTTCAATACTTAAAGCCTGTGACATGTATGTTTAGTATTAATTAAAGCAGCCGCTTCCACAATGAATCCATTTAAACTTAAAAATCCAGAGTTATGAATACTTTAATCTTTATTCTAAGACAAAAATGCTGAAAAATACAATAAATTTCCTCTATATGTAAAGGGGAAGTGAGGATTTCCTTCAAATTAATATTTTTCAAAAATGTGTTGGTATTTTGTTATTGTTATTTCAATTTCAAGTTAGCAAAAAATGAAATACTCTTAACCAGTAAGAAATGGGCATTCATCCATGACAAAGCTTCATATTTAAAAACCAAAACATTTCCTGAAGTGGAAAGGCGCCTTCTGTCTGAACTAATTAAAAAAAAAATCCTACTGCTGTGCGGAAAGGCTTTGCAGCGTGTTCAAAACGATTTAGCTAAAATCATTTTGAACACACATACATTGAGTATACACACAATGTTTACTTAACCTTTATTGCATGCAGACTGCGATATCAGGACTTAGGAAGAATCATAAATAATATTCCAAATTGTCAGAAGACTATGAGCTACTAGCATGCAAAGTTATTTAGATAATAGTTTTCCACATGAGCACATTTCAATCACACCATCATACATTTAATGCTGCAATGACAGCCTTAACAAGAGAGTAAAACAGAAAAACAAGCAACATATGGTTGTACCAGACAGCTAATGGCAAAAGCAATGGTGATTTTTTTTGTGATATCTTTAGCTTTTACTTTGTTTTACACCAAAAAATTGCATAGACTAATAGGCTTGGCTCTGGGTAATGTAAAAAACATATATTTCCTGCCTGTCATCTTTACAAGATGCAGGTCAGAAATTACTAAAAACTAAAAAAAAGAAACCTAGGATTGTTCTTATTCTCCTCTATTAGTAAAGTAAAATATGCAGATCTAGCTTGGCGCAGTGTCCTTTTACTAAAAACTAAAATATAATCACAAACTTTGAAAGTAAAACCAAACCTCTGTAGTTAAGAGAGAAAATAAGAGAAAACCAGCTCAGCTGAGATCCGTCTCTTCCCAGTCGTCTCTGGCCCAGTCGGGTAATTGTGTTGAATATTTAAAGTCTGGTCCTTTATAACACAAAGCGTGGAGATACATGATGAGCTCCATCTCGGTGGGGTCCGGACGCAGCAGCTTACATTCACTGCACAGATGGTCCCGTGTCCATGAGAAATTAAATCAGATTTTGTGACAGAATTGGTTGTTCTCCACTGCAACAGTAAGGACTTTTAAATTATGGGTCAGGGACAGCTTACCATGTTGCCTCAATGCAATGTTCAGAAACCTTTGGCTTCACATGCACTTGTTTTCTTCTATGCTTTTTTTTTTACATTTCTGTTTAACAAAATCAATTGATGCAAATATTATATCTGACATACCTGTTATAACTGATAATGGACGAACTGAATTTTTTACATTTTTAAGTACTTTTTATTTACTTATGTTAGACAACTATTGGTAGTAGTTAAAAAAACCACAGCAGTAACACTTGATTTTACAAGACAAAACCAGAAAGAGTTTACCAAGTATTATTTTAGGGTAAACTGATGGATAAAGATTGAAAATTAAATCGGTCAACGTCGAATGTGGTATTTTACTGTAGCTAAAATAATTTGATTCCCTCCTCATGAAAAAAACAAAAACAAAAAACCCCAAAACAAAACACTTATCATACTTTGGGCCAATGTACTTTTAAAGTTCAATTTGTTTTATTTAAAGATAAAAACAGTCTGATGCACAGACTAAATGCCAGTGTAAGTAACCTTCCTTTTAAAGGTAACAGACATGGATCCTCTGATAGTTTTTATATCATTATAAATATAAAAAAAGGAGCATGAAGCAGTTACAGTCTCCTAAAAACATAGACATCAGGTATGGAGAGGTATGGATTGGAAGATTGTTCTCCAAATGTTGAGAACACAAAAAAATGCCCAGTGAATAGAAGAGACATAATGATAAAGGAGGAAAAAGTCAGTTAGATATAAAAGGTGAGAATAAAATAAACAGAAAGGTTTTATGAGGTAAAGTTTATGTGGTGCGTCTTGAACATTTTATATAATCAACTGTCAGGATGGAGGAGGTTTTTTGGGTCCTTGCAGGTTGTCCACTGGGGGCCGCCACAGCTCAATCTTGGCCGGAGAACGCCTGTGCACCTGCACAGGTGTTCTCCATCTAATCTGGAGCTGGAGCAGTGTAAGAGGAGTGGTGGACAAGCTACACTTCACCTGAGTGGTTGTTACTACTGGTAACGTAATCCTCCTCAGAACCAGACTAGTCTTGTGTAGACTTAGTGTTAGCTAAATTCCCTCGTTGTACTTCTCCTCGTTGCATTTCCTCGTTGCCTTTGATGTTCTCTGTTTCTCCCCGTAGCTCAATTTCTCTGTGCTCCTCCCCAGATAAAAACCAAGTTCCACCCGTTCTCCACAGTTTCCAGAACCCCGGCTCAGTTCCTCACTCTGGTTCCACCCTCCTCGGTTTCAGCTCGGACTGTCCGCTCCAGCTGCGGTCGCTCCGCCTCCAAAGAACCCCTCTGGACAACCGCAAGTACTCCTCTGCCCTTTCAACTCTCTCCCTGACGTAACCATCACAACCACAATTAAGAAGGACTCACATCAAAATCCCTCTCAGTTTCCAGGCAAGTTCTCTTAAAAGATCTCCACCCCACAGCAGCTCTCGGTCTCCCTCGTTGTCCCGAGCCGTTCCAGTTCCGTTCACAATCTCACCTATTCAATAAAACTTGTTTACCTGATCTTCTGAGAGTCCTCCATTTATGTGGGTCAGATTGCTAACAAATTATGAAATAAACTTTGTTAACATAAATTTTAAATAGACAAATTTAAAAAGATAAACCTCCATGGATGTTGGAATATCTTTCAAGGTTCATGCAAGATAGTTTGATAGAAAAACAATAATATTAAATAAGCTTCCTTCTTACAACCATATTTGGGCTTAGTGATGTCTAAAATCAAATAAGAAAATCATAAACCAAATGGAGATGGATTTATTGTGACTAATACAGTAAATGTTGTTTTTTTGTTTTCCCTTGCTATTTTTTCCTCTTGTTCCGTTAAGTATCCTTTTTTGGTTTCCAGTCCTGGACGGTTTTCAAGAACGTCATCTACTTATGTTTCCTCAGATATCCTTTGATTATTTCTTTGAGCAAGTGTTCAAAGAAGACTTGGTTAATCAATGTCAGTATCCCCTGGTTCACTGTGCTATTGTACATTTGTCCCATCATGATTCGGCAGTCTTCCCATTTAGTTTTCTTTGACAATAGGGTTGAACTACTTTTAAAAAGCTATATTAATGTCCTAATAACTAATTACTATATAGACATATATATACTATTTTACTGGTTGGAAATCATTTCTCAGCGATTTGTGTGCATTTTGACCTAATAATGCAACTTGCAGGTGTCTTATTCACCATCCCAAATATGCTCCACTAGATTGCATTGTTCGGGATTCGTGATATGGTGCATTATCTGCAAGGAAACAGCCATCAGAACATGGATGCACTGTAGTAATGAGGAGATAAAAACATAAAAGACAGAATGAAGCACATTTTTATGGTGTTTACAACTAAACTTTGACTGAATATTTGTTCGTCTGACCAGACGAACAAATATTCTGCAATAATTTGAAAATAACTTTCAAGCAGGTATTAAAAATACCAAATTAAACTGAAATTTCTCGACATATTTTATTATTATTTTATTTGTCTGATATAACATTCTATTCATATTTGTGTTTTCTTCTACTATAAGCAGAAGAGCGACTGAGTAAAATCAACAGTTTTTCTAGTAAACACATGTCCAGCCCTAGCTAATTTTTTTTTGGGCTGTTGCTTATTTGACCTGTAACATGGAGTATTTTAAAGGAGGTTTTTTTTTCCTTCCAGGGGGTCTTTTAGTGGGCTCTACAGGAAAGGGGGAAGGAGAGGGGCGTAGACATGCAGCAAATGTCGTCGGGTCCGGGAATCGAATGGAAATTTGATCTGAAATCCTTTATTGATTCTGAAGAAAATCCAATGACTACTGTTTTGTTTGGTGGCCAACAGCTAAAAATGTGTTGATGATAGAAAAAGCTTTGCAACCAAAGAAAAAATGCCCCAACCACAAAAAAAAAAGAAAAGGAAAAAGGGAAAATGGTGCAAAAGCAAAAGCAGCAGCAAGTAAAAAACGCTGGAAACTTGCTTTGGGACCAGCTGTGGGTCTAATATTTTAAAAGATTATGTTATTTTTTCCTCTTCCTTCAACTTTCTACCGGATGTTCCATCAAACCAGCATGTATTAATTTTGGGCCTGGTCTGATATGGTTAGGCAGTAGACCCCACCTAATAGTATAGAGCAGTTCTGTTTTGGGGAGAGAGTTTTCTACTTAAGGCATTTTTCCTTTTTTCCTGTCGTTGCAGCATTTATTGTTCAAATTTGTTCGGCTAAGAACAGAGCTCTTGGGGAAGTAAACGTTGTATTCCAAGTTAGCAAATCTTCCCTTGTCAGGCTTTCATGTTTTGTAGATAACAAAAGTGCTTTAAGTAATAGTTATAAGGAATAAAGACCTTCCGTTGTGAGATTGAGCCCAATAAATAGAGATATTATAACATTTCTCATTGGGACCAGTATCAGTGCCAACAACAATACACTCTTGAACTCCTCCTGAACAAACCACTGCACGGACAATACATAATGAACACCTTACTATACCTGTACTGAGACACTTTACTACCGTATATTCCTATTTTATTTATTTTATTTACTTTACTTCTATTTTATTTATTTAAATTTTTTAAACTTATTTTATCTATTTTAATATTAGCTCTTGGGTGGAACTGTACCGTGAGTATGTAATTTCGTTCCACCTCATGTACCACATGTGTTGAAATGACAATAAAGTCTCCTTGAATCCTTGAATCCTTGAACAAAAAAAATAGCCCTTTTCGGATCCATAACATGATGAGGACACCACAATTAGCCGGGTGAAGCCACTATGAAGACCGACAGTGCATTCAACTCAGTTTATTTCTTAGATGTACTCACTTTTGCTCGTAACCTCTTATCCCAGCTTTTTAATGAGACAAGCTGCAGACACTTCACAGTGATCACACAGTTTTTGCATGTTCACCATTTATCATTCTTACCTTACACAGCATAAGAAGAAAAAACTTAATGCCAAATGCAAACACTTTTTATGTCATGTTCACCCTGAGTTAGAGCTTTGCGGCCAATTATGGGGAGAGTACTCAGTGTACGAAATCCAACATCTCTTTAACATGATCCTCATATAAATCTAGTCTAAATATATGTTTCAACACCAGAGCTGAGTGCTTTCTTCAATACATCTTAAAAAAAAAACTGTGGGAACAAAGAGGATTTTTAGATGCAAATGGAAAAAAAAAACTAAGTTCATGCAACTATTTTGCTTGTCTGAGACAACTGTCACCCTTCAAACTGTGTATTGTTTGAGAAACCAAGGGAAGCAATGAATATTTTGACCATTTGTTGGAGCTCTAAGATGCATAATTGCAAGTCTTAGACTGGTAAGGCTATTAAATATCGTCCAAACTGATGATGCTAGTCATGCTACTCGCCTAAATATTTTATGCTAAGGTAGTCACTATCCTTGGCTACAATTACAACATGAAGATTATAGACACAGAAAACTTTCCTGAGAAGTAAAGCTAAGGGAATGGAAACAAAAACATATCTCTAAGGCACTGAACGGCCCTTATAGTTCATTTAAATCATAATCAAGAAATTGAAGAAATCTGGCACATGTCTTAATCCACCTAGATCAGGCCATACTCTTAGAACTTGTTCATTTCTCCTTATTTGAAAAAAAATAGATAACACAATAAAATCCTAGAGTATCTTAAGTATTTTAGGAGAATCATGAACAATTTTTATACTGTAATATAATTTTGTAGCTTAAAAAATATAAATAAGCTGATCTGGCACCTTGGACAAAACAATGATGGATCTGGTTGCTCTGCAGCATTGGGGTCAGACTTGCTCTCAGAAAGGCAGCGAATGGTACAGTATTTTCAATTTGTGTTATTTCCCATATTAAACTAAGGCTACAATAAACCGAATCTGCTCCGGTTTACTTAAATCTTTTCTCTCAACGAGCTCATTTGTATGAAAAAAATATCAATTTGATTTAAGCTACCTAACTGAATACAGAAAAAAAAAGCTATAGAGAGTAGGAAGCCATGCTAATAGTAAGTGTTGCACACAATAATCCCTCTGTAATGCTTTTGCAATATTTCCCAATCACTATTCATCTCTTTGGTACCCCTCTCCCCCCTCATCATGTCGGTCTTTTCTGCTGCAGCAACAGTGATGGTTAAGCATTCTAAGGGTGTGCAGACAAACTTCTTAATGGGCAGGGTAAAAATAGCTCAAGCTGGATCTGACTGGGCTGATTCAGGCAGCTGTGAGTCATTCAGCTGTGCTACTATGCAAGGAGAGCGAGGAAACAGTAGTTAATGTGCAGAAAAAATGAATGAAAGAAGAGTCTGTACCTTTAAAACGCTTAACAGCCATTCTAAAAATTAGGAGTTGTTTATTCCTTTACCGAATATTTTAAATAGTCTAATGGTGAAAGACAAGGCCATGATCCTTAGAAACATTCAACACTGCAGGATGCCAGAAAAACAACACAACGTAGCTTATTCTATTGAAACCATACATTCTGTTTATGATAAGAGCGGCGTATTTGTCTTGGGAAGCTAACACAATTATTGAAGGACAACAAGGGGGAGAGACCGAGGGTTGGGTGGTTTTGCTGTGGAGAGCTATAAGACCCCAACAGATTGGTGACAACAGATTAACGGTGCCATTGCGAAAAATGAGCGTCCACACAATTGGTTTGCATCATTAGAAAATGAAGAGCAGTTCACAGTCACATAATTATCCCCTCCAACGCTGCAATTAAACATCCACTATTAACCCTGAGTAACAGGCCAGCAGCATGTGTGTAGGGGCGAGTGAGCAAAGTGTGTGCAAATGTTTGGTATGTTATGTTCTGGTATGTTTCATAGGCATTCATGTGTCAATTATTTTGGACTAAAAAAGCAAAAGTTGTTAAACCACAAACACCATATGGCCATGGCAAAGAGCTTAAACAGACATCAGCGGTTAAGCATTTAGTGCCATTAATAGATTCAGTCAATAGTCTCTTATGCTTTTGTCTTTTTCCTTTATTGGTCGCTACTGTTTTTTCTGTTGTTTTTCATTTTCTTTTGCCTTTTACTTATCATCTTCCTTTGTCTGTCCCCTCGAGCACCTGCTGGAGATGAACTGCTCCTTGTATCTTAGGCTGTGCTGAGAGAGAGGAAAAGAGTGGTGACAGGTAATGGCCAGCAGAACCCGTGATAGTTTAAACTGCCTCTTTCATCTGGCCACCCGCTTCATTTTTTTGTCTTTTTCGTTTTCGGTCCCTCTGACTGAAACTGTCCTCCCACGTTTTTGTCCCTGCCTGGTTCTTCCATCATTGCTCCTTCAAAACTGGCAGAGAAGAGATGGCGGCAGGGAAAGATAAGAGGGCATACCACTTTTAGAGTCATGGCTCTAAAATGAGCAATAGCAGGGAAGAGAGAGAGTACACTGAATAGGATTAAGGTTACTTAATAGAAACTGGGTTGTCTTCCTTGCTTCACTACGCTTAGACATATAGCCCCCCGTTTTAAGTAATGGCTCAATGGTTGCCTCCTGATAAACAAACTGTGGGTGTTTATGGGTGTCCTTGTGAACATTTGACTGTGTTATTCTAAGTTGTAGTCCCGCCGTATCATTGCTGATGAACGTAGGGTTGAGGATGAGATTTGAAATGCTTCAGTAGATTCTGAAAATAGCTATTTAGCTGATGGCATAATGTAGTTTACTAGCTAACTCATGTTTAATGATTACATGGGAATCTAAATGCATAAAAAAAAGCAAGAAGCAGGCAGGGTTTTCTACATTTACCAGGAACCACTCTGAAAATGTTTAAAAAGCCATTAAAGAAATGTCTCTTTTCATATAAATACATTTTTGTGTGGGAAAAAAACAAACATTTAGAGGGTTATTTTTTTTAAACCAATTTCCCTGTGTCATGTCCTTTTCTCCATGGAACTGGATTTATTTTGCATCTGGTCTGGTCAATCACTTATTTGTATAAATAGCAGAGATGGGTGATTCCCATACAGTCACATTTATTATAGTCCTTGCCAATTAAAATTATTTATATTGACTTGCAATTTCATAATTTTAGATATTTCTTACAAATATTTTAAGGTTTCTTTAAAAATATGACAACATGTTGTTGTTTTCAATATTGCAATAAACTTACTCACCTACAAAATATTTATACTTAGCTTTACAGTCCAAAAATACTGAGAGTTAGTTCAACATTAAATCTAAAATTGAACAAAGATTATTGTACTAACACAGAGACAACAACATCTAAAATATATCTGTTGGGAATAGTTAGGTAGAAAAGGCGTTCCTATGGAACATGGCATGGAATGTACAATGTTTAATAAATCTTATGGAGTCCCTGCTATCTCTGCTGTAGTTACCCAACAGAGATTTTATATTTCCTTTTTGTTTTACGCCTAATCTTACCATTTGCTTCCTATTCAAACCACGAACATCAATTCAGGTCCTCACACAGCCTATTGGCCATTGGCTAATTTATAAGCCTCTGTGTCATGTCATATCCAAGCCCAAGAGATTTAAAAAAAGTTGCAATGACTAAATAGGGGTATCGGTAACAAACTTAAAAACATAAAAGTTAATTTTGCCAAAAATGTTTTCATTTGTTTTTAAAGGAATGTAATGGTTACCCTGCCACAGCAGCAGAAAAAAAGAGAATGAAACAACAAAAACTGTAACTGTAACACAAATTCAGGTTGTTGTTTTGTATTTTAATGTGAAATTATGTTTCTGCAATAAATGACTTGATCATTTAAAGGCTTTTTACGCATCACCTGGTGCTACCATAAAAAGGTTGTCACATTGATAGGAATGAAAGATAGTTAAAATTTAGTTGAAGATACCTTTTAATCGACTTGGAATTGAGAATATGTGTGACTGGACTTTAACATCAGCCTTATAACCCATCCAGCTTCCTTCTTTCTCTTCTTTTTTCTAACAAAAAGACATGCCCAAGCACCTCTGCTTTCCTGACTGTTAGACTATCCTTACCATGTGTCTCAATCTTGCTATCTGGCCTCTATCTTTTAAACTTTTAACTATCTTTTTCTCACAATGCATTTAAATTGGGCATTTTGGCTGTTTGCCATTCTTTAAAGCCTGCTCTTAGGTAACCTCAATCCCTCAACAATGCTTTCAAGTAGGAAAACGTCCCAGCGGCTCAAGAAATAGGCCCAAGGAAAAGTCTGCAAAAAAGCAGAAGGAATGGGGTGACGCTTACGAAAGGAAATAAATGCCCCTGTTCCATTACTAAATGTAGATATGTGCAACATTGAAAAGTATCTCACAAGAAGGCCAAGTTGTTTCCATAATGCTTCCTTATGAAACTCAATGGGGTTTGGCACTACCCATGTTGCTGCCCTTGAGAACACACGCAACAAAATGTGCCATCTGTTCGTTAAATAGCTGTCCAAACCGAAATGTGCTCATATTAATCTGACATACTCCCAGTTGTTTCCTAGTTACGTTACTTACATTGATGTCTGCTGCTGTAGCATGGATGATTTGATGAGAAAAATAACCTTAATGCAATGGTTTAGGTTCCTGGTGATGGTGAGATTTTAAGTGAAAAGAAATAAATAAAAACATTCAGTCATGCCACCTAAATAGGGCTCTATTAATAAATCAAAAGATTTTGCATCATGATAAAATCAAGAAATAGGATTAAAAAAGACTTAGATTACAAACATCATTATCAAAAACAAAAAAAAAGAAAATGAGACCATTTAGGCATCACTAAGTATGTTGCATGGCTTTAAAAGTTTACAAAATGAGGACAATATCGGCCTGGAGTAGATACATTTTTAGTTTTATAGGCATTGGTTTGCTATATGTTGAGGAGAATTTTTACTTTGTAATCAGGTTGTAAAAAAACAAAAAAAAACACCTATGTACTCTTGTCTTTATCGTGAGCTCCAGCATCCCTGGGGAACGGGAGAATCACTGAACTATACTATTTGGTCAGTTTGAAAGGGTTGACAATTTATACTGGAGTTTGTTTGACACAGGATAAACTGGTCAAGCTTTTTAGTGCACTTACAGTTAATAAGGCTCTGATTAAAAGCCTCTGAAACATGCTTTAAAGAATCGCCATTCGGCATGGGAGGTAGATGTTATTAATGAAGCTGAAAGAATATGCATTGTAATCTGCTCTTATTGACATTTATTTCTAAAATTTACAGATCAAACGTGCTTTTTTTTTTGAGGTGATAGTTTTTAATACAAAAGTTAAAATACAAAAATGCTTATCTTAAAAAAATGAATGCACAAATAATCAGCTGAACACTAGCATACATTTATTTTATGAGATCCTGCTCAAATACCTAACCAGCTCAAGAATAATTACATTAAAACCAGAGAGTTTTAGGTTTAATTATCAGTCCTAAAAGAAGCAAGTGCATTCGTTTTTGCTTGCTTAATGAATCCGCGAGTGCAGGACTTAAGAGAAGACACCAGCTAAGTAGTACCAGCGGACATGAGATGGTAAAAAGATTCTTTAAAAGCATTTGTATTGCAAAAGGAGAAACCCTAAAAAAATAACAGGAAAATAAAACATAAAAAAGAACAGATAGATAACTGTTCAAAACCTTAATTAATCCAAGGAGCACTTGCAATTTGTGTACTCTACCGTATTTGTACAGACATGTTTCAAGCCTTAAGAGCTAACATTAGAAAGATTTGCTCAAAACATTAAAGTAAGCCGAAAAACATCTTGAACTGTTGCATTCTGAGTGCACAACATGTAGATTAGATTAGTTAAATGAATATGTGAATTACGATTTCTTACCTAGCCTTGGGTCATACTGTCTCATTTGAACTTCTTCCACACAGTCTGCTGGGAACCAGCCAGTTCTTCCTTTGACAGTGCCTTCCCAGAAACCTCCTTCACCTATACTCAGTACTGATGCAGAGAGAAAAAAAAAGAAGAAAAATCATCACTGCTGTTGTAAAAAAGCAGGCTCCTGTGAAATTACTGTGAGATCGTGGAGGCTGTCAGAAAATGACCAAAAGAGGCAGGTGAACATGAAGCAGAGTGACATATAAGGCGGTTTAGGGCCTTTGATTCACAAAATAACTACTTGTGAATGTTCGAATAGAGAGGTGAAAAGAGCAAGGAAAAAAAGGTTTTGCTCTCACAATTACACATATGAGATTGATCGGAAGGGTGAAAGATACATTTATAATTATTCGCTTTTTGGATTTTTTTTTTATATTTCACCTGCATAATTTGTAGTAGGCCACATGATGAAATTGTGTTCAGACTTGCATCTGCAGCTATTGATCCTCTGAATAGTGCACAAAAATGTCACATGGTGCAGTTAAATAAGAGCAGTGTGCTGTTGCCTGAGCCAAATGTTAGCCCCACAGCCAAGTTGAGCTATATTAAAACGGCTAAAATCCAACAAACACTAGTTCACTCGTGTCTAAATAGGTGCTTCCTTCTACACACACTGCAATATTACATATTTTTACATCAGGTAAAGTAAGAATTACAAAAAAAAAAATCAAAAGACTGTTTAAGTCTCCTTTATAGAAAACATAGTATTGTGATATAAATGTGGGAAGAAGCACAAATAGTTAAACCCTATTTATTAGTAATAAGTCCTAATAAAAGATGTGTTCCTAATATTTCTGTAATTAAAGATTGTTAGAAATTAAAACAAAGTCATAAGCAGTTCGTAAGATATTTAAACGTACAGGAGAAAAGTGTAGATAAGCAAACCATGTTTGTTTAAAAAAAAAAGGTCTGTAAGAGACACAAGATGGTGGGCAACAGAATACAGAGATCCCCGCTAACTTCCGTTGTGATAATTAAAGATGAATGTAAAGTTGATACTGATCTTTCCTGCAGGGCTGAACCAGCACGCTAATTTTCTACAGCACTCATCTATTATCCCACCAAGCTAACAAGCACATACACATGCATGCTCCTCAGATATCACTGTCTGGAACCGAGGCTTTGCCTGAGCGAACTCTTCCTCTAAACGGGTTGCTAGGATACGCCGGCACGATGCTGCAGTCAGGCAGACAGCCCACTAAATGATGTACTCTACTTCCTCCAACTATATTCCACTCTGGCATGGGGACATGTTATGATGATGTAACCTAGGGCTAAGATAAGATAAGATAATCCGCTATTAGTCCCACAGTGGGGAAATTCTCAAAAAGACAGGCAAGGCTTCTAAATACATTAGAACATCCCCATGCACGTTGTTCTACGGTGTTCAAAACCTTTACACAATTTCCTATGAGATAGGAGATACGTTTCCTAAGAGATAAGCATGAGTACACATTTGACTTCACCTTCATCTAGTCCACAGAGACTCTTGAGAGGGCCAACTCAAACCAGCTCTGTTGGAAAGTAGGTTTATATTAATATCTTAAAATGGGATTTCTCCAAGTTTCTCTCAGCTGTCAAAATCTTTTAGCGTACAGCTATCAAACTGCTACTATTTTGTTGGTTTGTTTGTTTAAAAAATAAGTGGGCCCCTTACTTTCATAGGGAGTGCATTACATTTCATTAAAAAAAAGAAAGGTAAGCCAAATGTTCATGTACAGTTTAGTTAAAACTCCACAGCTATTTGCCTGCTAACTGTTTCCTTGGTTGTCAACTCAAGTAAAAATACTTGCAGGAGGAAATCTGTATGAGAGGTTTATAAAAAACAATATATATAGGACTGATTCCAATTCCGTGATCAGAGATCTTACCGTAACACAGTTTTACCCTGATAGGTGATATAAATTTGTTATTTCTGTTTGCTCCACACAATTTCTTCCTCCTGTCTCCTTCTCAGTGTTTCAAACGATTTCCCATTTGCTGCTTTGTCCACCCCCCCTTGTCAGTGTGCCTGTCTATACAGTGTAGAGGTCTCTGCAGCAGACAGGTGCCAGCTGCGTTCTCTGTTCCCCATTGGCAGGAAATAAAGGAAAGGTAAAACCTCAGATTGATCTTTAAAGCTGTCCTGGTTTAGTTCACTTACTCACACATCCACCGTTTTGCTTCAGGACTCTGAGATCTATGCCTAACAATTTGTTTATCACAAATCGTTGAGTCTTTCAAAAACATTGCAGTAAATGGTGCTTAAATATGTTTTTAATCTGAATTAATGCATAGTAACAAATACTTCCCCAACAGATGCAAGACTTTTGGAGTATGTCCGTACAATGTATATACGTGAAACGACTAACGTGTTTCTGTTACTCCTTGCCACCTTGCACAAATCAGAAAAAGTCAGATTGGGTGGAGAGTGGCTGTAAACAATAATTTTGAGCTAAATAAACTACAAAATGGCAGTTTTCTAGTTTTCTAGGGTCTTAATTTGGTTAAAAGTTCAACTTGATATCTATTTCCACTCAGCCCAGGTTCCCTCAGCATGATCCAGAAATCACAACATTTTTAAGAATTTATCATTTCATGGTGACATCATGTTGAAATATTTACATTATTTTGGTTCGGAATTGGTTTTTGTACACCTTTGTTGATGACATTTTACTTAACTCAATGAGTATATGGAGAAATATTCCCTCTGATTTTGGATGATATGCAACTGGAAAGTTGTTTTCCCTTGCATTTTTATTTTTTGACTAATTTTGGTTAAAATCTCAAAAATCTTTACCCTATAAACCCAAAGCTAAAGGATCTGAATTGAGGCTTAATGGATGGAGAGCAGGACAAAAAGCAGAGAAAGAAGTTGGAAGTTGAAACTGTTCTTTCAATGGTCAAAACGAACAGGTATTCTAACCATACGCATAGAATAGAATAGAAATAGAAAATAGAAATAGAATAGAAAAACAAAACAAAACAAGAGAAAAACACTTTGGTTTGGTTTGTCCTTGTGTACAGTATTCACATGTTAAAGGTGCTATTTTCATCTGTTCAAATATGTTTAAAATTCTGTTTAAAATAAAATGAAAGAGTTCAGCCATTATCAGCAATGCAACATTTAATTAAAAAAAGGAAAACTCTCAAGCAGTTTTAATGTCCTAGCAGACCATTTAGACAACAAACTAAAGGCGCAGACTGAATTTGTGAACGGCAGGATTTTAAATAGCTTAATGTGGAGAGTTTTTTTGTAAAGATCAAAACAAACAATTTGTCACAACACATATCCTAAACTAAGCTCTTGGGTTCATTAAATAAATTGTTCTCATTTTCAAAAGTGTCCTCCTTTTCTGTCTGGGTTTTTCTGGATTTAGCTAAAGTAGAATTAATTAATTCTGACAATCAACACCTCAGCTGGACACATGCTTTTATGGCACAGCCAGCCTCTGACCCCTAATCAACACCACAGGTCAACCAGAGAACGAAGGTGGAAATAATTTACACAAAGTCACACATGAAGACACAATGTCCAACACTTAGACTAGGAATTCATTAAAGTAGTAACCACAGTCTGGACTCTTACGTCCATATAACCTCAGTTATAATGAATGGAGATTTTATTGCTCACTAGTTTCAGTAACAATTCCCTCCTTCTTACATGATGCAGACTACAACTTCCAAAGGTATTTTGCTTTTTGTTCTGGAGCTGATACATAGTTAATCAAATGCAGTAAATTTATTAATCAGACGTTAACAAAGTCTGTCCATCATCATCATCATCATCATCATCATCATCATCATCATCATCATCGTCATCATCATCATCATCATCTTTTGAGTTTTATACATAGTCTAAACGCATCTAAAACTAGTAAACGGTATAACAATGTATATCATATATCTTTCATTATTATGGGTGTTTAGCAAACTTAAATAACTGTGCAACCCTAAACTAAGTAAAAAATAAAGTTTAGTCTGATTCGATGTCAGACAGATAAGGTATAGACTGTGTGGGGAGGATTACTGATATTGATTGGATCCTAGTAACTACTGCTTGTTTACTATCCCACTAATCATAGAAGCATCCAAATGAATATTGGAGAGAGCAGCCATCTGCTCACATCAGTCAAAATGTTTCACGGTGCTTGATGATGCAAGATAAATTAACCAAATGCTGGTACAAGCAAAGCGGCAAAGCTTTTTTTGAAGGTAGAAAAAGAACCAGCACCAGCCAAGATTATAATCTGATCTCATTCCAGGCTAGCTTCGTCCAGCTCCCTAAGGAGAAATATAAAAGCAAAAATAATCCACAGACATCAAAACAGACAGATGCAGGGAAGCCCTGGCAAAGAATCACAAAGAGGAAACCTTTTCCCCAGCGATGTCTGTTTAGAAAAAAAGGCAACCTTCCTGTTTTAGGAATATCAAGGTAAATTTTTTCTCAACGCGAAAATATTTAAGCCCTCTGTTACTGTTAGTTTTTGTGTAAAGCATCAATTTAGTCCTCACCGCATCGCAATCTCTCACACACAGGATTCCATTTCGTATATGAACGGAAATTAAACATTATATTTTATAGGAATAGTGTTGTATTATGCTGTTTTATGTAAGTACAAGACAATTTTGTGGCAAACACTGTTCTGACTAACAGCATGTTCGTATTTTTGATTGTTCAACGTCTCACTGGGACACAAATGGAAACAATGAAATAGTCAACCACAAAGCACGATTAGAAAACACGGTATCATTACAAAGGGTCTCGGGGAACCAGACCCAGAAAGAGCCTGAATGAAAAAAAGTTTTGACAAAGAAAGATGAAATAAACCAGGATGCAGACAGGAACCAACAAAAGGGAACAGCAGTCGTTGAACAGACACTTAGTTATTTATGACTTCTTAAAGATCTTCTTTCTCCCGCAATGTTGAGTAGAGTATTCTTCCCTGTTTGCCTTTTTCCTCTCCATCTTCCCCTAGGTTAAGGCAGTCACGACTCCTGGTTTAAAAATAGCATCAGGGAGGATGCAGAGCTATTTATACTCATCACACGCCCAGCCTACATGCTTCAGTGCACCACTGTGTTTATGTGTGTGTGTGTTTTTGGGTACGAATGTCAGAGGAGTGAATAGGCTCTTTTTCATTCTCTCACTACTTTGTTATAGTGCTGTAATCTAAGTCCTTTACATAGTGTTTTTATTTAGTCATTTCTTTGTATATCAAAACGTTGTATGACATAATCACAATTGGTGAATAAATCATGAGAACTACAAGAAACAGTTATTTCCTGCCAACATTGATTGCATCGCACATTATTGTTATCTTGCTGACACTCACAAAAAAAAAAGCACATCTTTGTTGATGCTTAAGAAAATTTGTACCACACTGAAACTTACACAGGCAAAATTCAACTGTAAATTTGTCAAACCGAAACAGAATATTATCAAATTGGAATAACTGCAGACAAGCATGGAGTATGTAATGTATATCGTACCACATGAGACAGATAACTGTATTTATTTAGGAATTGCTATTATACGTTCAATACAGTCTACAGTGATGCATTAGTTGGAATATTTCTACACATGCTTTCACTGCCTTTTTGCTTTTAGCTGTCCCTGATTATAATTTTTTGAAATGTCCCAAGCAAATCTCGGGAAACATTCAAGTGTTTTTAAGTACTACCATGAATTATACAAATGCTATTAGAAGCCCCACCTGGCGTTTATTTATCGCCACAACATGTACAATAGATGCCTGCGGGACCTTTAACAGGCGCCACCAGCCGTTAATGAAACACCTGGTGATGCACAGCATGAATCCCCACCTACTGCTTTTGGCATCCAATAGCTTTGAGCAGCTCTTACCCAGTGAGTATGAAGCTAAATCTGACATTTCAAATTAAACAATAACATATCTTTAAAAAATTATTGAAAAACAAAAAAAACAATAATAAAAATGAAAGGTAAGCAGATAAAAGACATCTTTGATAATAAATACTTTAAACCATTAGAAAACACGTATCAATGTATATATTACATTTTAAAACAGAACCTTACTAAGTTAAGCAGTTCCGTTTCAGTGGCCTCAGGTTTGGGTTTCGGCTTTTTTTTTTTGCAGGTGATGTGATTCTGTTGGCTTCGTCAGACGGTTATCTATTGTTTTAACACTGGAACAGTTCACAGCCAAGAATTAAGCAGGCAGGATGAAAATTAACCCATCGAAGTCTGAGACCGTGGTCTTAATGCAATAAAGGGCAGACTGCCTTCTCCAGTTCAGAGATAAGGTTCTGCCCTAAGCGGAGGGGTTTAAATATTTCAGGCTCCTATTCATGAACAACGACGAAATTGAACGGAAAATTGCCAGGAAGATCGGTGGTTTTTTGCGATGATGCCGATTGTTTTTCATTTGTCATTTTGACTCACTGTAAGTCATTTTGACTTGTTTACTTGTAAATTTATAAATATTAATAGCCACCAATATTTTGTCGTTTTTCATGCAAGTGTTGGCAAAGAGTTGGTACCTTTTTATATTAAATTGAAAACTTTACATTAAATTTTCTGGCAAGGTAAAACTGTATGTAAAAAAGCAATTTTGGAGGTAAAGTATACCCGGCAGTCTTTGAAAACAGCAACAAAGGATGACAGCAATACCAGGGATTTCAGAGAAAACGTTCTAAGCAGTTGGTTGTTCTATCTTACAGACTCTGATTTTATTAGATTGACTAAGAAGACCATCCTGATGCAATTACATTTTCATCAAGATTCTGTTGCTGCTGTTTGCTGTTTGCTTCATTGGCAGAATTCAACCACGCAGCTTTCTTTCCAACAACATTCATTATTTTCTCTCTTACTAAAATATATAGTAAAAGATAAAATTACATGTAAAAGTTAAAACAGTTCTTACAGAGTTCTTACATTTATTACACTTTAAGAGTGGAAACATTTGCCATACAATTTGAATCCGGTGTCTTTCAAAACACCTTGCATGGAAAGTCCCTACAAATGTTAGTTTTACTCACATTAAACTACACATTCAAAGAATCAAACCTGGGATTAAAAATAGATGGAATATTTTTCCCTGCTAAATAATAAAACCAATTAAAATGTATGCATGTTTATCTGGCATGTAGCATTATATCTTAGCCTCTGCTACTTTTTTGGCCCAAAACCTAAACACCTTAAGAAGTGCTGTTTTTGTCTTAGTGGTTAGTTTTAGGAAAAACGCGTGAAGTGAATTGAGTTTAGGTTAGGTTTAGGCATTCAGTTATAAGTGTTAGATTTGGGGTAAAGATCAGCATTATGCTATGGAAATAGTCTAATATTAAATGGCAGTCATAGCGAGGGCCTTCAAAAGATTTGGTACAATTTAAGGGACCAATACTGTTGTTTTATCGGCGACTGCTGGTGTTTCTGTGTTAGGGGTTAGATTTAGGTTATGGTGTAAATTGAGTTTAGATTACAGGTTAGGTTCACGGATAGGTTATAAACGTTAATAAAAATCATTGGATACACCCTGCACAGACACAACTGTGTGTGGGTGTGTGTGCGTGCGTGCGTGCGTGCGTGCGTGCGTGGGTGTGTGTGTGTCTTAACAAAGTGTGTGAAGCTGAGTTAGAGCATTCCAATAAGCAGAGAGCAGCAGTTATTAGATTTTGATCCCTGCAGTCTTTATTAAAGCTCAGCTCAATTTGGTGTAAAAGAGAGTGAGCAGTGTTGCATCCGTACGGAACAAGGCTCACATGATCTGAAGCATGCTAGCACATGCTCTCAAAAATCCCACAATGTACGGCACATGTGGTAATCAGCCTTTAACAGCAGTTGATCTCCGCGGATCACTGCATCCGAATAAATAAAGTGAGTGAGGAGTAGTAGTTGATGCTTGGGGAATAGCGACGTACTTGTTAGGGGGAGATAAAGCAATAAGTGTCAAAATAAGTTACTTGTATCAGGAAAAAAGTAGAGGTAAGGGCAATAGGTGGAAGGAAATTGAGTCTAATGAAAAAGATGACTGTGAATGCAAGAAAAAAGGAAACAGAGGTGACAAGCAATTAGTAAGGTGATGTGGAAAACGGCAAGTCGACTCAAGAGAAGACACAAGACCGAATCAAGTACAGAGCCGATAAATAAAGAAAAGGGACAGTCACAGTGCTCTAAATTTAAGTGCTAATCTTGACAGGACATCTGCTTAGAAGAGTGTGAGGGAGTGATGCAGTCTGGCTCATCAGAATTCCACTGAGAGAGTCAGATGTGATAAAAAATAAAAGAGAAATCCTGAAGAATATAAAAATGTATGACAGAATACCAAGTACATGAGGAAACAGAGAAGCCTTTTCTGTGAATGACATATGAATCAGAGGAAATAGCACAACAAAGAACAAGAAAAATGGTGACAAAAAAAAGAAAAGAACAGAGGGCGGGGAGTCTTGTGAATTATAGTGGGAGGAGGAAGAGAGGAAGGATGAAAACTCCAAGGCTGACTCAGAGGGATTCCTCTTTACTTCTAATCTCCTCTCGTCTTGCATCCCTTGCAGGCGCAAGGAGAGCTGCATGACGTAGCTCTTATTTCACTCTTATTTCACTCTTATATCCCTTTCATTTTCTTTCTTTCCTTCTCTATCAACCTTTCAGTTGAACCAAAACCGCTAAAAGCCAACTTTTGTTTGAACAGAAATGAATCAGAGATGGACGTGCTGTAACACGACGCACAAATCCAATCACCGATTCCATGGAAAGTAGTAGTTTATAATGGTGAATATCTCACATAGATGACTGTTTAAGTTGTAAAAACAAACACACAAAAAAACACCCATTACAAATCACAACCGGATTAAAGCAAAAATTATAAATAAAATAAAAATTAAACTGACTATATCCACAAACATACGCATACTGTACATTGAAGCACGTCATAGCAACATGTTCCTGTTACCGTGACCACTTTTCGTGTTTATAGGAAATGTCTTCTTCCTTATATTATTGTTTCAATTTCAGAATACCAATTTAAATAACAAGATTTAGGTAAGTTCAAGACAGGTGTTCTGTAGTAGTGTTTATTTATCATTGTGGAATCTATGTATAATGTGCTTTGCAAAAAAAGGTCAGGACACAAGGCTTTTTTTTATTTATTTGCTGATTACTTCTCCTTTTGACACCACCAGGTAAGACCTTGACCTTTATGTATAGCTTTGAAACACCTCATATTGGCCACAAGTTATACTGCATGCGGCAGAAAAAGGAGTCATTCCAGGTCAAACTGTGAATCTCGTCGTACATGATAGAGACGTTTTTAGCAAAAGGCATCAGTGTTTCTGTTGAATATGCATTCCCATCAGTCAATAGCTGCTGTTTATGCCTAGGCAATTCTGTTCATGTTAATTCAAACACTGATTAACTTCATGACTACTGTTTCTGCTCGGATTCTAATTACCATTTTGTGTGAGGATAAATCTCAGTAAGTTACATGGTTGTGCCACAAGTAGATCTTTTAATTTCAGTGAGAGGCTAAATGTGGGATAATCCTGTCAAGCAGGGCGCGCCATATGGGGGGTGTTTGGAAAACAAGCACTTGGAAAAAAGTGTGATAAAAAAGTAAAAGGGTAATAGGAGGACAGGTGGTGTGGTCAGCATGATCAGGTAGGTTTGCTGGCTGGACTTTGCACCCTGCTGCTACTCTGATTGGACAGTAATGTCCTTGCCTAGAGCATGTGACCCTGTCCACTATCAGTACAACACATGACTTATGAGAGAAACCTTTTTTTTGCCTACTACTGGTAACCGATTATGTATCACTTTTAACAAATGTGAGTAATTGTATTAGCATGTTAAATTTTGATATGGTGCATTAAGTGTTTTACTAAGATACTTTTTTAGTTAGTCTAGTTAAATACCTGTGAGTCACCATTTTCCGAAAAAAAATGTTCAGTGTATTTGGGGAACACAGGGATTTTTGTATTTATTTTTTTGTTAATGTGTAATAGTTTCCTCCGTAATACCATAGTTGGCTCATCACAAACCAAGGGAAGAAAATTATTTGTTGTCTTTTGGAACTTATATCTGTAATTAAATGCAATGCAGTGGTGAGCTGTATCTGTGCTGTCTAATGGACCTTTTCCTGTATAAAATATGAAAACTAAACATATGCATGTTGTTTGTTCAGTTCATAATGTTTTTTTGTTTTTTTTAGGAGGTCATAAGATTGCCAGATTTATCGGCACTGCCAGCATTGCATCTGGGGAGTCATATTACAGTTGGAAATATACTAATACAACAAAACAATGATATATGCCTCATTGTGTACCACCAGTACAGCAAATCTTCTCAAAAGGAACCAGATTGGCAAAATAGAACCAAGGAATTAGAATATGGTTAGAATACTTTTTGGCCCCAAAATGCATTTAATTAGGGAATAACATGCTAATTGGCATTTCAACAAGTTGCTGAAAGCGTTCGAATACTAAAATAAGGCAGAGCAGCGTTTCTTGTCCCTCGGATATTCAGACAGATGGTTCTTGAATACTTAAAGGCTGCAGTTTATCTACATAACTGGTGGGAGGCAATTGCTTGTTTCATGTTATGCAAAGTCACAAACTTAGACACATACACACACACTTTCTGATGCAACCAACAAGAGAGGTCTATAACGTCTTACACACTAACAGAAAAACACTGTAACACACCAAGTGCTTCTCATGCAAGTACCAGATGAAGACAAAGCACAATTAATTCTCCTCAACTTAACAGTAGGAAGCTAAAGCTTATATTTATTCATCACTGCTGCATAAAACATTGAAGCAGGAACAAAAAATAAATAAAATTGATGACATATGAAAGCAGAGGAAAGAATAGTAACTTGAAATGTAATAGATATTTTCTAAATTCACCAATGTTAAATTTGTTCAAGTTACATGTCAAAGTTTCAAAAAACACTTAGTACCTGTTGCTTAGTAACTGTAAGATGCCTTTGCATTCAGTGTTAACAATAGCAATTTGTATGATAAAATTGAGACGCACTCTGTGAATTTTTTTTCAGGCTCTTGATTATGTCCAAAGCTACTTTAAAAACAGTGTACAGATATGATTTTATACATTTTACAGCTCTTAAAAGGAAAAAAAAAAGAATTGTGTTTAATTAAGAGTTTTCCAACTGATTTTAGTTTTTTTGTAGCAGCGGACAAACCTAATGCATGACCTACTTTCTGTTAAGATAACAGTACTCGCTTCTGGACCCCATACAAAGGTAGACCTGAAACCACCCGATATAAGCCACACATAAGTATGCATTTGGATGTTTTTTGTTTCTACAGCTGGTCGAAGTGTTCTCCATTACCCATGGCAGCATTAATATTCTGCACACACACAGTGCGGCAAAACCCCATTAATCATGTTTGTGAATGTCTAATCTCAACATTACTTGCACTGGTTTCATTTTCATGGCTGTCTGCAAGATTTATAATGGCGTTTTGGGGGGGTATATGTGCTCTGGTGTGTACGTGTGTTTGTGTGCTTGTGTGCACACTAGATGTAAAACGCTATTACGGAAGCATGCTCTCAAATGTATCACCTTGTTGAGGTACCTTTTGTGGGAAATGAGGAGAGAGGGAAGTTGGATGTTAACACACTTTTCTGTACCTTTAAATTTCCTTTTTTTGTTGTTTTGTATGAATCTCTGCAAATTTACATGGGCGTCCGTTTAAGTTGGTCAAATTCTCTGCGTGTATGCATGTGTGAGTCTGTTCGGCCGTTCGTGTAGATACTTCTGTGAATGCAAGCATCAAAAGAGCATGACCTGGTTACCCTCGGTTACCATGGCATTGGCAAGTGGTCCTTCAAGAGATGTCCAACTGAATGATGAAATCAGATTACATCAGTGAAGTTAAATCGTGGCAACAAAGACTGACGTCAGGTAAGGAGCACAAACGGAAGATGTAGAGGGGTTTAGGCATGGGCCTTGGGGAACTACAAACAGAATGCACCAAAAGAAATCCTAAATCACAAAATCCACAATACACACACACACTTCATAACAAACACTAGTATACATACATGAAGACATTAGCTGTCAGATTAGGTACATACAATGAAAATAAATATTTACTAATAATAGCTGTCAGGAAATGCTGAAGTACCAACTGTTCTCATTACCTATGACTAACATTCTGCTTGGTTGTTGAAGGCCGTTTAAAATAGTGGACAGCAGGACTGTTCGTCTAGCCAAAACCTCTCCAGACACACTGACAGCCAACAGAAGAGCAGTGAACGGATTGTAACAGATTAATGACTAAGGCAGGGACCGTTCTTAAATATAGAAAATTAGGTAAGTGTTAATTTAATTCGGGAACATAAAACAATGACATCTCAGAGTAAAAAAAAAAATATCTAATTATTATCAAAAGCCAGGGTTAGGTGATTTAATTAAAAAAAAATCACTTGTTTATTTGTATATCTATCTACAAACAGAAAAACAAACAAAGAAAAAGCATATGAATTGATTTTACCTTCATGGTTATCTGTAAAGTCGGTATAATCGTCACCATCTTCAATGCATGAGTCATGAGCTACAAGGCATGTAAGTGTGTTAAAACATAGCTGATAAAAATGCAACTAAAACAAAGCATATACAAGGTAACACTACAATCGTTAGTCTATAACTGTACTTATACTAGAAGCGGTATTTTACTTTAAATCCCACTGTTGTGAGAAATCTGCCTGAATTATGAACAAAAATAATGTGGGATGTCTCCCCATCTTCTAATTTTTTTTTTCTTCTCCCTGCTCTACTGTCATATCTTCTATATTATTTCTTAAAGGACATACGACAAACTTTTGACTTTTTGGAAAAAACATGAAAATGGAGGGAATTTACTGCTAAAATGCTTTTTTACTAAATGAAATGAAAATAAACTAAGGAAAGAGTGGTAAAACAACACATGACAATATCAGAACTATATCTTATACACTATAAAATAACAATAAAAATAATAATAATAATTTTAAGGGGTAGAATCTAAATGGGAAAATGTTGCTATAATATTCTACTCCTTTGTAAAATTATAGCGCTCCAACACAAATGATTTAATCCAGAAAATCCCCTTATTGCTGTGGTTTCCTTGTAAAAAAACCTTGTTTTACTGATTTAAATGAGGTGTGTTTGAGCAGGATTATGTCTAAAACATGCTTTGACACTAATCTGCTCTATTTACCATTGGTATCCAGGCTGCCACTTGTCACTACAAGTCAAAATAAAAAAAATAAAAAAACAATTTACAAAACAGAATTTCAATTACGTAATGACAGCTGTCAGTGTTCCACTTCCTTTCAACAAAAACAAACAAACAATGAACTTGAACAAGACACCAACCATTGTTTAAAAGTACATTAACTATAGCTGAATATAGTAGTTTAAGAACAAATCTTTAAATTACAGTACTTGGTTCAAACACATATAAACTAGATAGACACAAGAAATTTGCGATCAGCATATTTGTCAGTAAATGTGACTAATGAATAGAAATCAGTGTGCTATACAAGCATCTTTATGATACTTTGTAAAAAAATGTATCATTATTTTGATGCTACGCCTCAAAAACATCAAAACAATAATGAGATTTTTCCAGTTTTCATGTTGTAGGAAAAGCTTGACTTAGACAGGAATCTCCGGTGCTTTCAAAATATAAATATAAGGAGGATGCTCAGAACATTTGATGTTTGAACTTATTTTACCTTGTTTACAGGCAATTTCATTTGATCACAGATAAGGTATTAGCTGAAGACAAAAAGTTTGAATTCAAACTGTTACAAAGCCTTTATACACATCATTTCATTTAGGTATTTTCAGCTATGTGTGTATGTGATAGCCCCCCTAATCAAAACATCCACACAGGAATATAATTTAGCCAGATTTACCCTCATCGTAGACATGCTCCTCTAGTGAAGCTGGTGATTAATTGGGTTATACAGAACACAGAAAAAAACAGAGATTAGTTATAGGCACTGTGCAGTTTGTGTGGCCAGTTGAGGTTGACTAAATAACTGCTTATCATTGAATTTTTCAAATCTCTGTGGTCAGGAAAAATCTTCTACTACCTTAAGGAATGAAAAAAATGCTAATAACTAGGGCTTATTATTGTAAAGAACTTGACAATTCAATTTCAATTTTATTTAATACTGCATGAAGTAGTATATAGAATTATGGTATCACATTGTATACAAATAATTAATAAATAGTAGTAGCCATGTATTACTGTTTTCTTTTTCATATAAACAGACATGGTTGTGTACTTTCTGTGTAGACATGACCATTTTGAGCAATAATATATCTGTAATTGAAACAGCAGGGTAGAGGTGGTGGGGGTGGGGGTGGTGGAGGGTGGTTAGTGTCAGTCAAAAGTACGAAAATACTAAATTATTTCAAATTTCTGCGAACAAGTGCAGGATCAGTAAAATCAGGCAAACTCACTGCTTATGTGAATGTGCAGTTTTTTAAAAGAATTATGCACACCCCTGCATATTTTTAGGGATTCTCTGCTATTGCAGAATCGCGTCTTTCTGGGTGGACTCTCTATGAAAAAAATGGTAGCGCTGTATTAAAAGTGAAGTGAACTGTTAGTAAACTTTAACAATTAATCTTTCCTTGTTGAAATAATTACATAATTTTGAGGCAAATTTAAAAATACTGTGATTAAAACCTATTCTAACCAGTTTGTAGTGCTAATACAAACTACCTTTTTGCCAACTGTCAATAAATTCAAGAAGATGACAACAACTTCACTTGAAAGTGTTTCACTAGAAACTACTAAAAGGGGTTCTCCTTGTGTTTTCAATTTAGCATCTTTTTTATCCTTTTTGAAAAAAAAGGACTAGCAACAATTGTAGACTTTTCAGGGATTGGTGCTTTCAACCAATAAAAAACACCAATCAAACTACCCTGAGCACTGCTACAAACCCACTGACCAGGGAGTCTACTTTATCTATATTTACCAACCCTAACTAATTATACAACCAATGATATTAATCCATCCATTCATCATCCAATATGCTTATTTTTGAAGGATTGCAAGGGTGTGTTGGTGCCTATGTCCAGCACTCTAGTAGAAATATCTTCAAGTGAACAAAAAAAACAATTTAAATAAGGACTTTATTTAATGAATTAGGGGAAACTTGTTTTAAACATTATCCGAATGAGAAGAAGCTATTAACTGTGAAAAAACAAATCTCCCTTACATGGAACCCTAAATATAACATAAACTATGCTAAAAGATCTGAAAAAGCAATACTCCATGTTGTGATTTAAATAAATGTATGAAAAGGAAAAGATTCAAAGTTATTAAAATCTATCAAGTTTGAAAGTAATTTCTAAGACGTTGGGACTCCAGTGAGAGCCATTATTCACAAACTGAAAAAAACACTGAACAGTGTAGAACCCTTCCAGCACTGCCTGGTCTAATGAAATGTGTCCAAGTGATCATCGATGACTCATCTAAAATTGAACAAAAAAAATCACACATCTAAACCACTGGCAATTCTCACAGCTCTTTTCTTAAAGATCAGTACGGTTTTCGTGGAAATATTATATGCACTGATGACAAAAAAAGGAAGATGTGCATCTTATTACATCTCTTAAATTAAACTCAACTCTTCAAACTCTTGATGGCACACATGCTATGCCTTTCCATAATGGCATCTTCTTTATTAGACTTCTACTTTTACTTGCACTTCTACGTTTCCTGTGAATATGTCAAGTTGTCTATGTTTTAGGTTAAATATATTTATATATGTATTACAGAGTAAACTCAATACCTGGTGTAATAGTCTAAAAGAGATAGATAGATAGATAGATAGATAGATAGATAGATAGATAGATAGATAGATAGATAGATAGATAGATAGATAGATAGATAGATAGATAGATAGATAGATAGATAGATAGATAGATAGATAGATAGATAGATAGATAGATAGATAGATAGATAGATAGATAGATAGATAGAGTAATGGCTACGATTGATTAGAACACTGCATAACATGAACAGATGGTTAACTTGGCAGTGTTGGCCATAGTGTTGGCTTCCATGGTATTGTAAGCTTGTTTCCTGTATATGTAAACAGTAGAGAACCACAAAACACTGGGTGTTTGCATTAGTGGGCATGGCTATGGATCAAGTGGTTATGGATCCAGTTTAAAAACTGGTGACAGTGGATCCAATCAATTGGGGAAGGTATGTTACAGTGCTGTTAAGTCATCACAACTGCAGAAACTTCTGTGTCAAACTCAGTATTCATCACAGTTTTAGACTGTGTGCATATAATTCAGTTTTTCTTTTAAAAAGCAAGTCTTATTGGTTGGCTTTTACATTTATGTTGCTCATAGTAGTAGTATTGTTTTACTATAATAACAAGGTTTAAAAGGTTTTTGGAAAAGACATCTTGATAAATCTTTGTAGAAAAAACAAGCAGGAGGTAAATTAATATATATGTGTCAACCAGAGCTTAAGCAGACTCAATTTTGAATTTGACACTTAAGATGTACTTCCTGTCCCACTGTAGATTTGAAAGGAACATAAGAGATCTCAGCATGAGTGCCACTCAAGTCTTTCTGGACCTTCTAAGGACATGAGGGACCTGCTTCCATTGACCTAATGTGAGTCTGATCCGTGATGATGATTATGCAGTGACAGGATGTAGGATGTGAGGTCAATCTAGAATTGGGTGTCTTTAGAAAGGTGATACGACGTAAGGGCAGGCAGAAAATCAGTTGTGTATGCAGGGAGAAAGCACTTTCCCAAAGGTAGACAGACACATAATATGAACGCACACCAACATCCAAAAGCATGCAGGACCTGTTTGAATTTGCAAGGTCTCCTTGCAGTGATCTAAGATTTGCTGTGGGAGTGTAGAAATTTCTTAAGTGGTTTCAAACAGGGCTAAGATCTAATTTGTTAATCGAGGGTGGGGGTGGTGGGGGATTAACACACTTAGGTTTGTTGGGGAGAGTTTGGGTGTGGAGGACATTATGGAGTTTACCTTCTACGTCATTACAGTCAAAGTCTGGAGTGAAGCATGAATGGAGACAAAAGCATACAAACTCATGAAAGGAAAGCTGGCGCTAACAGCAGAATACAGCACATTTAAAAAGAGGCAATGAAATGGTTATTCACAATACTCAAAAATTACTGAAATGACTTTAAAGCTGAAAGGGAAGTAATGATGAGTTCTCTATCTGAGACATATGACCGAACAAGAATTTATAAATCACCATACATTTGTGTACGCCATACTTTGTCAAAGACTTTCCTAAGAGAGCCAGACCACCAGTAGACATACATTTAAACCAGTATAACAGATACAAAAAATATAATCACAAATGATCACTCACCTTTGACCCGTTCGCCACGGTTTAGTTGGATCTCTCCATCCCCCTGTGGGGTGTAGGGCTTGACCACAATGAAGGTACGTCCTGGGACAGCACTGTAAAGTTTCCGTTTGGACCCACAAGGGCCTGTCAGTGCAGGATGGGTGTGATGAGGTGGGCTTGGGTCTCGCTGTACTGAGCCCGGGCTGTAAACAAACACATATGTTACTGTGGTGATTCCAGGGAGCTGGTAATTGAAGCCGGTTGTCACTGACATGGTCGTCAGTGGGACAGCGACCTGGTGATACCCCCTGGTTGTTAATGTTCCCAGGGAGGGATTCATAGACATGCTTAAGTACCTGCCAATCAACAGTCAGTGTTCCACAGGAGAGTCATGAGAGGATAGTACTCTCCTCCCAGACACTCTTGTCCTCCCCCTGTTTCTTCTTCAGGAGCAAAGAAAATATCCTTGCTCTCTTTTACCTTCTCCCTCTTAGGTTTCCCCTCTCTCTCGCATCCTATTCAAGGTAGGAGAAGAAAAAATTACCAGCAAAAGGAATAGCCCTGTTTCCTTTCCTGTGTGGATCTATTAGGTCCGACTGGCAGCCCCCTTTAGTTGAACACATCCTGAGTTTGGGTTCCATTAGAAGTCCTTTCAAAAGACAAACAGAAATCTCCCGTTTGCCCCCTACTCCAGATGCTCCAGGTTGGGCTACAGATCCTCCCTAGTCCTTGTTTCCTGGTTTTCCTGGTGAGGATGATAAAGGTTAGGTCTGCTACCCAACTCCTGTTCCCTCTCCCCGGAGTCCCTCCGTGTCTGCCTCTCCTCTCCCCTCCACCCCTCACACATACGCTCACACACACTCTAGCAATGCTGCTGCTGCTGCTGCTGCGCTCCGTGGCTCCCCTCTGTTTGAACGGCTCTCTCACACTCACACGCCCCGAGGCGTCTATGAGCATCCTAGCAGTGCACCCAGGCATACACACACAGCCCCCTCCACTCCCACTAACATTGCACCTTCACTGGAATGGCATACGCCACTGCCAGTATGTCGCCAACATGTTGCTGACACACACAATTCTAAGAGCACAACTGATATCTTTCTGCCCGTCTGCCGAGAGCTTGCATGCGCCATAGCTCCCTGAGGCAGGCTGCGTAAGTATATGTGTGTGTGTTTGCCTGCATGTACATTTGTGTGTAGAGGGGAGGTGGGTGGGGGGAGGCAAAAGCTCCAGCCCATTTGGTATAATTGTCGCTCCTGACTCATTGCCTCTTTGCCTTGAATCTCTTCCATCACTCTCTCTCTCTTCCTCTCCCACTTACATTTTAGCCTGCTTTCATCCTTCTCCACATTACTTAACGCTGCATGTCCATTCTGTTCCTTTCTATCCTCTCTCTCAAGCAATGAATCCTAATGCAGCAGCAAAGCTCCTCCTAGTCTTCATTCATCATCACCTCCGCCGCTGTGTAAGCTCCATTCAGCATCATACCTCTACTTAAGCTATCAAAGCTTTCCCTAAAAAGAAAAACAATCTTAATATGCAACTCCATACATATGTAAAACCAAAAAAACAACTTTTTCTTATGTAGTCACATGTATGTATGTCAACTGTTTATTCAGTTTAACAGGTCATTTGATTACTGGCTGAACTGAAAAACAAACACTGTTATGACTGATTTGAGGTCTTTTGAGTTATTTACAGATTCCAAAACTGTGGATTCTAACCTTTCCAATGATGTCAAACAAATAAATCAAGACAGACCAAAATTAGGAATTAATGACTAATTGAATCATGGCACTTTGGAAATAAGTTTAGTGAGATAAATGGTATTAAAGTTTCCTAAGAAATCGACTTAAATAAGATTAGGAAGGTAGGGGTGTAAATAATGGCTCTTTGTTTACTTTACCTTGCAAAGAAGCTCAGGATGAGTCAGACTGAAAGAAAGTCTGAACATCATTTTTTAAGTGTTGTCTGGACTAGATTGGATTTGGGTCTTGGCCATTCCAACACATATGCTTTGAACTGAACCATTCTGTCTTAACTGGCCATATTTTTAGGGCTACTTAAGGGTTACCACAGTGCTCTGCCCAAGTCACAAGTCCTTTGTAACCTCTTATAAGTAGTCTTCTTCTAGTATGAATTTAAACATCCTCACAGAAGTTCTTTAATTATACTAAGGTTAAATGACACACACAGCTGGATGGCTGTAATGCTTTGTACTGGGCTTTATATATGGAGTATCATATCAAAGGTCCTTACATGCATAATATTTCAATGAATTACATTGAATTTTGTGCTTGTAATGTGAGACATTTCAAAAACATCAAGGTGTAAAAAGAAAATTTAAGTCATTTTATTTGAACAGTCATAATATTTAAACTATATGACCTGATATGAAGTCTGATTAACCTCAGTTCTGTACTACCTTTTTTTTAATATTCAGCTTTCATGGTTACTGATAATCTATTAGAAAGCTGTCCATTCATACTCATATGTTTTACCCAGTTCTCTTGTAGTATTATTGCCGTGCCTGTTCCTTCTTTATAGTCTTATTCATCGCTTTGTTTTTTCATTTCAATGTTTCCTTTCACCTAACCCCAACACTAAACATCAAAACAACCATTTGCTGATGCCTTTCCAATTGTTATAGAATCTGACAGCCCATGGAGGCTCCAGCATATTAATGTCTTAGTCACAGCATAAAGCATTGACAGCATATCTATTGAGCTTCAAGGGAGATAGGGAAAGGAAATAGGGAGCACTATGTGGCCAAGTCATCAGTCTTAGGTACACAGCCACCTTGACGTTGGCAAATATGAAAAGATTTTTTTCCGTATCAATCTTATTATTTCAATCAAAACATCTCAGATGTGGAGTAAATTGCTCCATAGACAATAGCTAGTGTGATACAACATCTCTTTGGTTCAGAGAGTTGTGACATATACAAAACAAATACTATAATAAATTTAGGTTTTAAAATACTCATGTTATACAAATTAAAACACATTTCTTCAATTTCCAGAGTATTTATTGTATTTTCCATAGCATGCCAGTGTAACTCACAGAATCTGTTTCATAGTTAGCAAATCTGATTTCCATAAAATTTGGAGTAAAGTTAGGATATGCATTTAATTTGATCACATGTTTTGGGTCATACAGTACAGGCAAATGTTTTTTTTAGGTTTTACAATAAACTAGATTTACTTGTGGGCTCTTTTTTCAAATGAAACAAACTCATTTAAATCCAAGCATGAGGAGTCCAACACATAATTCAAATTAGGTTTATTTCAACCACTGCGATGCTTTTATAAATACCAATCCTAGTTATGTAAGGATAACAAAAAAAATTACATTAAAATAAACAACCAATAAATACACTAATATAAAATATTTTTATATTGAAGTTGATTTCAATTATTATCGTTGTTCTTATTCGCTTTAAAGAACCTAACATATCACATAAAATTAATTGAATCATATGACTGGAATAGATCACAACTGAATTGGATTTTATTATGTATTTTGTTAAGTTACCAGACATGATCCCAGCTGCGGTTGGATTACTCTGTAAAAATACTATGCAGGGATTGAGCCGAAATACAATTTGTTTTTTAATAACATTTTACAAAATTGGTTTTATAGGATGAGGCTGAAGAAATAAAATGGGTAGCAAACAGAAAAGTAAAACCTACTATGTCTATATCTTCATTTAGACCTATAATTACAGTTAATATGCCAATTCAAACATTTGTAATCTCATGAAAAGCTTAGTAATGCGTTCAGTGGCCCAAGTTTAGGTTTATTTTATAAAATGTTGACAAAAATCTGAAGACACACGTCAAAATGTCAGTAAATACCATTTTCACAGATGCTATCAAATTAGGCTGCTTCAGTAAAGCATTTTTACGCATGACTTTCTTGCCCACGCAGGTAAATGGGTTTTTCCTCAAAAAGCCCACCTCTCTAAGGTGAGATGTGCAGTCATAATCAGCACAACACTTTGCATTTTAATGATCCTCACACTGCCCTTGCCATGCTGCACATGAATGAATCTGTGTCCTCTTATTCCTTCTTCCCCAACGTTGGATTGAATGGCGATTGTGGAACTTTAACATTGGAAAAAAAAATTAAGTTTATGGCAAGTAAATTTGCAGTTCAAAACATAAAGGTTGTATCTGACCTTGGCTAGGCAATCATCACTTGCATTTTATAGAGAAGATTTACCTGTTGAATTAAACATAGACACTTTTTTGCTGCTTGTCTTGTGTTTTTGCGCTTCTCTTTCTTTACAAATATCTGACATTTCTTAAATACACAATGTCTAAACATGTGCTTTTTGTCATTATGTAATAGGTAGACAATAGTTTTGTGCATTAGAAAACATCCAGTCCCTTGGTCATGTTATATAACAACCTCTTAAACAACAGTTATGTTGTTTTAGACCTTAAAGGTTTCAAGTCTATCAGTATGTTCCTATGAATATATGTTTAAAGATTAAAACTGAGAAAGGAAGTGGAGTGGACTGGAATTCGGATTGTCAGACTGCCATGAAGAAGCTAGATATGGGTTTTATGAAGGCAAAACAGAATAATGGGGTCGCCCACTGAGAACACACAGCCCTTAATCTTCTCTAAAGGGACAGGAAGAAGGGTTAAAAAATCTGAAAAAAAAAGACTTGAGTAAAAAATTTAAAACTAAACAGGACCCTGAGGTATGCTAAAAACTCAAAGGGATTAAATATTTGACCTTAAAGTATGATTGAACTCATCCAAGACGACCCAGGGGGAATATGACTGACAAAACAACATCAAAGGTACCATGGTTATCAAATTACTCCTGGAAATTATACCTGAGTGTGAGCAGCTGCAGGAATAAGGCCAAAGAGATTGAAAGTCCAACTACGGCCACGCAGATCATCAAACAAGAACATAGCAAAAAAGGATATAACAGTGACCGTATTTGCAAAAAAGAGAATTTGCCAAATTAATTATTTAACGTTTTGGAGAATTATTAATTTCTCCCAAGGTTTGAACAACCGAATTTGTGGTCAGTTGAAAATAATTCTGTTCTGGTTTGACAGGTTTGTTTTAGGAGTGCTTGTTTTAACATAAATCAATCTTGATGCAAAAAGCAGGTTGTATGTTTCGACAAAAAAAATTATAAGGATTTTATAACTTTATGAATAAAACAATATCTTTTCAAATTCACTGCAGTCACAGAATACATATAAATGGCCATAAATTTCGATGCAAGTTTGAAAACATTTGAATCTTTTTAGTTATGTTAAAACTTCAGTAGGAAACTTGTATAAAAATTTTTTCTTTTAAATGTTTCTCAAGGTTGTCATTACATTGTGACAGTATAATATGCAACAGATAGTCTGTGGAAAATATCGAAATCGTCCGTCATCCTCCCACCATCCGATGGTCCTACTGCTAATTGCACAACTACATCCCTACCAGTCAGAAACAACCAATCATAATCAGGAGAAAGGTCTTAGCACTATTAATTACAATTGTGAATGTGCTCCTCATGACTGCCGGTTTGCAGCAGATGGGCTAATGGCAGAAAAACAACTACAGGAAAACTGTTTATCCAACGTCATCGGTGGCCATGCTTACCAGCAATCTGCTGTAGTGCAGCAAAGTGCAAACATGGGGGATGTGAGCGATGCATACATGATTAAGACTTTTCTCCAGACTCCGACTGGTTATTTCTTACCTAGAGCGTAGTAGTTCCGCAAACTGCAGTAAGACCACAGGAAGCATTTTTCCCCCCAAAAATATATTTTTGCTAATTTTACAAAGTGCAAACATTTTTTTTAAATGTTGCTGATTCCAGCTGTAAACCGAAGACCATCAGCCTTTATTGTAAATACCTTAATGATTGCCAGAAGCAACACAAGTTTAATAAAGAGTAAAAAATGAAACAGGATTGACTTTTTCTTGGCTCTTCACCATCTTAGTTTCTTTTCTTTTTTTTGAAACAAAGCTTTCCTTGTATTGCTTTAAGGAAGATATAATATGCTTCATATAAATAATTTGCTATGACAATCTACAGCTAGACAAACATATTACTGTTCCAAAGTAGTTAGACAAGATATTGTTTTAGCTTTTTCAGAAACTACCAGTCTGATAATTCAGTTGGTCTAATTGCAAAGTGTTCATATAGGCAGTATGGATTCCCCATATGGAAATTCAAGAGAATAGAAAGGTGCTGGCATTTTTTGTTTTGCTTCAGCTCTGAGGCCCTACGTAACTTGGTGGAAAGAGCGGTACACTGTTAGAGTGGTGGAGCAACAAGGAGTCAGAGGTCCCTCCACAGAGCGCTGTTCCTGTTACTCCCCCAATTCTTGGATTGCTCCTCCTGTATTATTATAAAAAAATTTCTTTTGTAAGCCTCCATAGAGAAAGTAATATTTCACATAAGAAAGTGTTTTTTTTTATTCAAGCCACTTTTATTGATCATGTTTTTTATTCAAACATAAGATTTGTAATAGTTTAGAATGTAGTATTATGCTCTGTGAAAAGCCCTTATGAGCAGGAGAAGCTTCATTGGGCTTTTTCACATTTCCAAGGGAGGGTATCATGAATCCCAAGTGAGGAAATTTAAAATAGGGAAGTAAATACCAACTTTTTTTGTTCTTCTTTGCTGAGGAAAGCTGAGGTGTCAGAGCATTTCATTACACAAGCAAGCAGAGGCCAGAGAGGGATTTGCCTGGCGCCGCTCGAGGCCAAGCGAGCGAGGGAGTCATGGAGACGTGGACGGAGGTGCTTCCTACCATACGTTTCCAGAAAGATGGAATTAAGATGCAACTATAAGAGACAAAAAAGGGACTCCATATAAGGAATACGGGGCATCAACACACCTTACTCTTCTCATCGACCCATTTTCTCATATTTCCCAGTGACCCCTCCTTATTTGTTAATCATTCATGTTTGCTCCTAGAATTAATTGTGGTGAAATTTTTAAGCAGTTTTTAGAGAGTTTTGCAGGTTTTATTTTTTTTGTTTTGTTTTTTGTTCCGAAGTTTTTCTGTTAAAAGAAGAAGTAAAAGGTTTTTGCTGATGTTTTTGGCTTAAGGGATGTGAACAGGTAAAATATTTTTGCTTTTTATTAATTAACTTTTTTTTTTCTATTTATAACCACAATTCCATGAATCTAAGAAATTTTTATTTTTTCGTAACTGTCCTGCAATTCACAGTAAAAGTTTCTTGTTGTTGATTGGGTCATTATTAAAGAGAATGTGCTAAGGTTCAAAATGGATTTAGTTTAACTCCACCTACAATCATTGAAGGCCCCCAGTAGGGGCAAATAAATGTTTCTAAGGCTAATAAAAATTAAAAGAGGATGGTCTGGAATGAGGCGTCCTCTCTCGTGTAGAAAAGGCATAAAAGTCCTTGTCAAAATGAAAATCAAGTTCCAGTAAATCTGTTTTTCTATTACATACCACAAACTCCAGATACATACTGATAATCAATCATCGCTGCTGCAGGAAACTTGTTGGGAATTATTGCCCTTCTAGATAAATTCCGGTCAACTGTAAGGATTTCTGACCTTTTTGACAAACAATTACATGCAGGGTTAAATTTGTCCTGGCACAAACAGGGATATTGACTTTACAGTAGGCTTGATATTTGAACTATTTTAAATAATACACAGCACTACCCATTACAAAAAACTTCATAAACCCTAACTTTCATAAGTCTACTGTTCTGTAAATTAGTTTTTTAACTAAAATAAAAAGAAATCTTGCTAATAGATGTGAAATATAAGCAGCTCTGACCTAAATTTGATTGCATTGTTTTATGTAATTTTTTTGGCAAAAGGAAAATAGTGCTGTGTCTATCAGAAACTAAAAAAATTTAAGTTATAGAGAATTAACTAAATTTGTATAAAAAAAAGAATGTTTGTGGTGATGAATTGATGGTCTCACATTAAGTACATCAAAAATTCACCAATTAAACCAAAAACTCATTCTATTACAAAATTGCTACTAATAACATAAAAGCAGTGGAAAACTTTTTTTTCCATATGTATCTCAGTTGAAGTGAATCTGTGACTGGTTTTAAATCAAAGCTGGAAGGAGATATAAGACATGACTTAGTGCTGAAATTGGGACACTTTTTTATCTGTCTGTAAACCATTTGTGAACCGATGATCACCAAATATTATCAATTATTACAACACAAAAAAAAAAAAAGCCTGCATTTTATCAATCATGCCTGCATTAAGGACTTCTCTAATTTGGCAACCTTAGACATTGATCTCTAAAATAAACAGGTAAAAGCTTAGAATGATCATTTAAAAATAAAAGTGGTGAGACAGCTTACAATGCATTCACTGCCTATCTGTGTTAACAAGAGCAAAACACGTTTTAAGTTTCCTGCATACAACTAATTCCCCCTTATTTATCAAATGAAAGACACAGAAGATCTAAAGTGTGCCACAATTTTGAGGAAGTACAATAAGAAAGTGTATTAAATAAATTATTAAAATATATTGATTAGACACATTAATTAGCCAATTAAAATATTATTGCATACAAGCATATGTTTGTTTTTTTATAGAATAAAATAGTAAATTACGACATTAAATCCTGTCAATATTTCTCATTTTACTGTTTACTGCATAGGATGGCATCATTATTGTGGCCAAAACTATTTAAACTTTATGAGAATTTCCTGTTTACCTGCTTTAATATTTACAGTAATCACTTTTTTCCATTGTCACTTTATAGTTTTAAAATGAAACCATTTTGATTAACTTACTGCTGGTTTTGGAAACCTGGAAGTCCTTAACAGAAAAAAAAGGAGGTAGAAGTGATGATGAGTTTCACAGGAGTCTGCTGTTGACCAGGCTGTTGACCAGCCAAGCTAATTTCACACTTCCTGGCACTTAAAATGCCTCTAGAATTACCACTGGCATAAACAATAGATCATAGGGTGAAAGAGAAAGAAGGAAAAAATGTTGTAAAATAAAATATTCAAAGACAGCATCCCTCTCACTTCGGTGCAGGTTCTGGCTATTGAGACCAGCTGGTCATGTAGGACTCCATATATTTTCTTCCTACTTTAATGTAGCGTGCCAAGGTTGGAACAAGGTCCCAGCTCCATGTCAGGCGAGGCTTTTCAACAGGGTTTTAATTCAATTTTGTTCCCTTTGTATTTCTTTTTCTTTTGACTCTCTATAAACAAACTTAGGCTGATCAAACATATTCACAAAAACATTAAAGCAGACATCTGCATTAAATTAGGGAGAGGTAACCAAACATCGTAGATTTTAAACAAAACGATCTTGAGTAGATGTATCTTCATTGGTGTAAAACAAGGTTAGTAACATAAAAATGTTTTAGGAAAAAACTTTGTCTTGATGGAAAATTGTTAATGATAATATTTTAAAATGTAAGACTTAATATTAGAGCTTATTTTTTAATGAAATGTATACTAAAGATAAAGTTCTATCAAAAGAGGCTTAGTTTTCCAACAATTAAAGCAGGAATATGTATTAATAACACGAGTTTTATTGAAAATTCTGACATAATGAAATGTAGTTTACGGGATGGAACCTAACAGGAGAAAAATAACCTTAGCAAATCTCCTGGTGACAATAACATTAAATTAATTGTGGCTTGAAATACTGATTTATATATTCTAAGAAACTTAATTAGATGGCATTGTTGTTGACTGAAGGTTATTACAATTCACTCATCAGACATCAGTTCATTTTGCATACAAGGTATTCACAAGATTTCTCATTTCTGATAATCTTAGACAATTTTTAAAAAGTTATTTAACTAAGAATTATTTTACAATTTGTTTTTTTGATTTTTTAGATTTAATTAATATTTTTGATTTACTGCACAACAAAGTCTACTTGTTCTGCCATCAATTTAAAGACCTTTTAAATTGGTTAAGATGTCTCATATCATTACTCAATCCAGTTTGAGAATGAAACCACTAAGCGAATCCTTCTCGTAGATACAATTATATCTACAGATCAGACAAGACTGGTAAACTAAAGTTTGTC
>JAVLVB010000262.1:250167-271519 GCA_032876305.1 Orestias chungarensis
AAACATGCAACAATAGCTTATATATATATATATATATATATATAGAGAGAGAGAGAGAGAGAGAGAGAGAGAGAGAGAGAGACAGAGAGAGAGAGAGAGAGAGAGATTATGATTAGAGAAAGACTGAGTACTGCCTGATTACATGTCATGGTTACTCCCGGTAACTGGCTGAACCAGATGGATTAAGATGCATCGCTACCAGCGACTAACAAGTGACTCAGGAACATCACATGAAACATTTGGCTTTTTGAAACATGGCTTGAGTATCAAAATAGGTAGATTAGCTGTTGGAGTGAATACATGAAAACACTGGCAAGGATGAGATGAATCAGAGAGGAGATGAAAAACAGTTTTAGATGTTACATGTTAGTATAACCAAAAATAACAAGTAAAACTAGGTAGATTTCATTGTTACAGACCTAAGTCTTCCACGAGGACCATGTCCATGAGGGTAGCCATGGCTGTGGGAACGTCTGGGTACTGGCTTGTCTTCATCATGCATGTAATGTAATGACGGTGAACGGGAATGTGAGGATCTGGAGCTGCCAGTGCTCTGGAGACTGCTGTCGGGAATCTCCCCATGACGACCCTGACAGTAGAAAGCCACAAAATAACTACATGATTCAGTAAACAGTAACACAAAGCAGAATACTTTAATTTCATTACTGTTGGTTTCAACAAACAGTCTTACATCTCCGAGGCTGCTGTGCTGTTGCCCAAAGGCTGGGAGACTGCGCAATGAGGGGACAGGGGAGTGACCAGGACGGCCACGGGACTCTCGAGGGCACTGAGGGTGGATGTGATCGTGGCCACCGTTGAGGTTATTGTCGCTTGCAGAGCGTAGCAAAGAACGCGGTGAGGGCAAGGTGCCAGCCACAGGTTGTCGACGGCTGGTGTAGGAGGGGGTCTCCCTGAAAGGCACTAAAAAGATAAAAAGAGAAAGCTGCAAACTTTAGACTATAGGTAGATTTCATCACAGCTTGCAGAAGTAGCTTGTCATTTGATTGCCAAACAACCTTAAAGTTAAGCAAAAATGTTTTTGAAGTTTAATGTAACAGCTTAAAACGAGAGGGCGATTACACAGCAGATGTATTCGTGGCCCTTAAAGTTTAAAAGTTATTGTCATTTTATTACCACAAACGTCTATGCATTTCATTTAGATTTTATATGATGGACCAACACAAAGCAGTATATATTTCTGAAGTGGAAAAAAAAAAAAAAAGTTATATGAAAGCATATCATGAGCATTTACCCCTTAAGTCAGTAACTGTAAAATCAGCCATTTCTGCTGAATACCAGCTCAAGACTCATATGTTTGCCCATTCTTCTTTGCAAAATTCCTCAGACATATACAGATTGGTTGGAGAAAGTCTCAACAGAGGACTCTCTTCCACACGTCTGCTGTGTCCTTTTGCCAAACAGTAAACTGGACCACATATGAAACCAACAACATCACTCCCCCTGCAGTTATCAATGGCCTCTTAACTGCTTCTTTGATTAATGCTGTCACTGCTTAATTAGTTAATGTAAATAATGCTGTCTTGGCATGTTTAAAGTTGCCTAAAACTCTAAAAAAAGTTGTGTTTTTTTTGGGGATTACAGATTGAAGATTGTTCCACTTCACTTCAGAGGATTTATAACATAACTGTGTTAACTGACTCCACAACTGTCTTCATGAGTCATTTTTCCCTAAATGTTTTCAAGCAAACAAGTGAGGACTTCACAGAAGGGATGAATTTGTGCTAAGGAGAAACTGCACAAGATTGAGTTTTATGTGATAATTAGGTAAGCTCTGAAGGCAACTGTTTTCACTTTGTTTATTTAATGGTGTCCAGAGTTTAGGGACTTGACTAAAAATGCATGCCATACTTTTAAGATTTCGATATATATAAATAAAATAAACATGCATCTTGTATCATTTGACTCTATTTCACAATTAGATGACGTTTTGGTCTCTGGTTTTATATTCCAATATAATATATGAAAGGTTGCCGTTATAATGTGACAAAACGTGAGAAAAGGCACCTAATTAGTTTTGCAAGGCTCTGTTAAACAACCATACTTTTCAAACTATGGTTCTATTTGTATCAATAAATTTAACTGATAAATGAAGGATAGGGGGTTTAAATAAAACAAAAGCAAAAAGAATTTCTATAAGCATGTTTATTTCATTGTAATCTCATAAAATGAAACAAGCGGCAAGCAGCAACTCAAGCTTAGTCAACATTTTTTTCTGGCTTGTTGACAAAAATTATTACTTAAGCAGTAACATCTAGCCTTTATATGCGATTACCATTACTACGGTTGTTGCCTAAGTTTGTTGCTTACAAAGGAAAAACTAATTACCAGAAAATAATTTTGAAGTGTGGTATTACAAGTTGTCCACACCAGATGGCAGAGTTTTCCTGTTTGTTACCTCACAGAGAAATGGCTCAACTCATGGATTGCAGGAAATATCACACTATTGTTCTTACCCTACATTCCTCAGTCTACATTTAAACTCTTCTCACTAAACTGCATAAATTCTTTGACATTAGGAGGTAGATATTTATCTAAATATATATCCAAATTTAGCAAAGGGAAGTCTCTTTCATCTTACCAACATCTGATGCTTTGTGGACCTTAATGATTTCAGCCAGATCAAAGTTTCCAGCTATAATAGCCACCTAATGGGAAAAAAAAGAACAACATGGAAAGTGAAGATAATATTTATGTGACAGGAAACAAAACTAAGTCTATAAAACCATGTTTTAGCAGGCATATTACGTAGTCTGGTAATGTTTTAGACTGTCTTTAATTAAGAGAACAATTAAACGTGCCATGTCAAACCTGCGATTCTACAACTGTGTAATTTACCTCAATTGAAGATGCAGTTATTACATACCTGAAAAGCGGTTTGGCTATTGTAGTTCTTTATCTCTTTATTGGCTCCTCGGAAAAGTAAAACACGGGAACAGCTATCCTAAACGATAGAGAGATTTATGTTTTTGAATATCTCCGCTGTTTGTACAGTAAACGCAGTTCTTTTATGTCCCATCAGATAACACATAAGCAACACAACAATTCATTGCATGATAACCACAGTAGTTATCTGGGCATTTATTTTTTTTAGCGGTAATATTTTTATGTAAAACATTTTTACAAACTTTATTAGAGTAAATAAATGTCTGGCTGAATAATAAACTAATATGGTACAGATAAAAAAACACTGTAACCGTAGACGTCGGAATACTTGGGTACAAATAATGCCATTAAAGTTTGCATACCAAGAAGAGCAGCAGAATCTGCAGACAGTAATTGAGGTTGGATTTATAAAGAGCAGCAATTAACATGAACCTCTAAACAGATTTTCAAAGTCAGGCCTTAATGGAACCACAAACAACACTCTAACCATAATTATACGCCGATCAATGTCTTCAAGTGTATAGCTTTTTGACTTTTTTAATCAGTCCCATCTAAAATGTAGACAAAAGGCATCACTTGGTGCGATGTTTACATATTAAAGGAGTTCTTAAATCTTTGGCAACAAAGCAATAAATACCGACCGAAAATAAAGCATGTTTAACAATGAGTGTACAACCACAGCTTACAAAGAGTTGCTTCTTCTGCATAGTTTGTTAAAGGATTGCACTGTCTGACTTCATCTCTGCGTTATAAAGACAGCCCTTCGTGTATGCAAATTTGCAATTCACTACAGTTGTGTCTTTCGTCTCAAAAAGTCTTTTCAATTGGTTTCAAGGATCTCTCTGCCAAGCAAAAGACCCCTGCCACGTCGTGATTCACTGGCACATCTGCCAGGCCCTCTAAGTTAATGGTAGCCGCCATAAGGATCCAAGAGAGGGACATGCATTGAACTAGCTTGTTCTAATCATGAATACTGAAAGTTATATTCTCATTCATCCAGTCTCTCACGCCTTCATTTATCTCTCTCTCTCTTGCTGACAGCCTCTTTTCTCACATATGGATCTATTGATCCTGCCACTGGACAAGTACTTTTTGAATCGATCCTACGAGCCCTTTTCTCTACTGTAATTGCAGATAATCATGCAGGACAAGCCGGATTCAGGTCTGCTGGAACCCTGCTATGATACAAGCTTTCTGAGATCAATCAGCTCATCACAGCTACTGTGCCAGTCTACACTGGCACAGTAGCTGTGGTGCGCTGATTGAAATGTCATTCTCATCAGCAAGAGCAACGACACAGTCCATTATCATGCAGGATGTAAAGTCTGTAGTACAAGGATCTGAAAATTCAAACTAGCCATCTATTCTCTACTATATTTGTACCGGCAATCTGCAACCAGGGTCAGAGCTGTTACTTTGTCTAATTATGTCCTAAACCCATTTTTTTAAATATATGTTCCCATTAAAATGTTTTCTTGAGCCAGACTCAGGCTTATCTTCAGTTTGTCCTAATAACATAACACAATACAAGTTCAAGCTTTGGCTCTCCCGTCACCAAGATGGTAAACACACAACAATTTCAGTCACGTGGGTGTGTTACAACTGTAAGTATTAATTATTGATGCTCTGCTTACCAAACACACACAAACTGCCCCATCCTCCCGAGACTAAGGTGTTCCAATTGAGTTGAAGCAGTTCATTCATCACAACTGAAATTAGCTGTGCAGCACAAGCTTCCAGAAGAACTAACGCACATGCACACATTTTTTCAGTACTTTACTCACACGAGCTTTCTCCTTTTGATATGAGAGATAGAGAGCTCATTTAATGTTCATGAAGTGAGAACCACATTTCCCAATGAAGCAGCAGGAACGCATCTTTTAGAATGCCATGTTACATCTATCAGTTTGAGCAGCCTCAACAACAAGCGGTAAGTAAGCATGCTCTTTGCAGGGACCTCTCCGAACCCACACTCCTTGCAATGTTTTACTGTACTTTTGTTAAAAGTGAGCGTCCTCATTTATATTTTAGAGTTTGGATTCACTCTTTTGATGCCATAACGGCTTCACAATAATTGCAGCAAAGTGAAGAAATAAGAGTTAAATAGCTCCTTTCATTTACTTTCATTACAGTAACTATATTAAATTATGTAGGACAAGTTTCACATTTATTCATTATTGCTCGCATTGTCATCTCTTATCTTCGAACATTTAAGAAATGTTTAGTTTATTCCAAGATCATGTCAAGTCACTTGATTAGCAGGGTTTGGATCTTTTCTTGGTTGTCTGCACGATTGGTTTGTGATTAAATGGGATGTAGAAAAGTTTCCCAAAAATGTGCAAGGTAGTGAGAGTAAATCAAGACAGTTTACTAAACAAGTAAATATTTATCAGAGAAGATTTCTTAAATATCACATTTTGGGTTTTACTTTTAATAAATTGTGTAGAATTTAATATTTTGCAAATATACAGTAATGATTTATCTAGTTTTGATGATTAGAGATTGTCAGATTGATGAGTTTGAAACAAAAATATGAAAAAAACTCAGATCAATGCAAGAAAAGGTTTAAGAGATACTTGGGACTGACTAAATTATGCATTCCTCAGCATTGTTTACAAAATATTCAGTGCAAAGTTTTTATTTGCTGGTCATATGTATCATTAAATATTTACTGTCATTAATTTTAAGGCAACTAAAACCAAAAGGGAAAAGACTTAATGTGTTTAATTATTTAGTTCACACAACACTGCAATGCTAGAACACAAGACAAATTCTAAACATTTAAGGGAAACATACACAGAACTCTCATGTTGCTGCCCAGTGGGTAATGAACGAGGCACTTGGTGCACAATGTCTAAAGCACCGATTTATGTCAAAAATAGAAATATGTCTAAATGAATCATACCTGACTGTAGAGAGCACACACATGCAGGGCGGTGTTTCCAGATGCATTCTGGGCACTCATGTCAGCTCCATAGAACAGCAGATGTTCCAAGTGCTGGACGTGGCCATAGCGGCACGCCTAAAATGACAAATGAACCTGACTTCACAAAAAAATAAAAATGACTTGGCGTACTCTTTTTAATCTGTGTTTGTGAAAACAATATACATTGGCTGGACATGCAGCTGATAAATAAGGTGTTCTACAGATATATATGAATGAAATGTAATAATGACAATAACAAGTGCAATAAGTAGGAGGAACTTGACAAAAATCAATATGATTAAAGAAGATTAAACAAAGTAGAGCTGGGATGGCTTTAGCACCTATCACCTCCATTGCATCTATCAACTCCATCTTCTCTACTTATTACCATTGTCTACAAAGCAGTTAATACGTCTAGAGCAGAGGAAATGTTTTATTGTCACAGTCCTAACAGTCCTATAACAGCTTCAGCTTCTCTTGTTTCTTTACTTGTGACAACAGACTCTAAAAGGATGGAAATATCTTGTTTGCATCACCTGAGGCTAAATGTAAATGTGTGAAGTTCTTCTAGTAAGACATTTTACGCTCTGCTGCCACTGCACCTAACTTGGAGCAACGTATATTTTTTTTTTTTCTATATTTTCCAGGTTTGTCGATTGTCATTCTTGTAGCAGGAAACAGCTTTCCCAGCCATTGTTCTCCCATGTTTTGTCTCACTGCAGTGCATTGAAGAAGTGAGAGAGCACACAGATAATGCTGGGATTGTTCTCTCCTGGAGCTTTCTGCAGTATGCCTAGATAGATCATATTACCTTTCAGAGCTGATCTTATAATAATGTGCAAAAAGCATAGAAACATAAACAATAACACACAGCAAAAAAACGTACCAAAATTGAAGTCCAGTGGGGTTATCTGGCAATGAAATATTAGCTTATATATTAAAAATAGTAGTTGTTTAAAATAATTCAGGCAGTATAAAACTCTGTAAAACTGTAAAACTCTTGTGTGCAGCTGGCTGTCTGATGTGTTGTATTACTGTCTATGCTCTCTGGGTTTTGAATGAAGTCCACTTGATTATGCAAAATGCTTTGTTTTATTTTATTTTAAACATTTTATTCATTCATTGAAACAAATTGTTTATATTTTTGTTCTAAATTGCACATGAATGAAGCAGAAGGTTCATTTTCAGCTTTTACTGTTGTAGTATGACAGTTTTCAACTGGTCTACATTATTGGTTTTAGTGCATCTCATCTTCCTTTGTCTCAAAGCCCCTAGATTGCAAATGCATCCATAAGTTTAAGAACCATAAGTTTGCAGTACAATCAGGCACAGCTATAAAAATAAAAATCATCATAAAGCTTTTTAGCAGAAGAAAATATGCATTATTATTATTATTATTATTATTATTATTACTGATTAGGAAAGCATTGTGGGATAGCAAGCAGGTTGGTTATTTTTCCAAATGACATACAACATTTACTTTAATACAAGCACATTTAGTAACAGTTCAATCTTTTTTTAAATAAGATGCTTTTAACTTCACACTGGCTCAGGACTGGCTTATCTCCAACAACTGACTCCATCCAAACTCTACATCTTTTTATTCTCCTCTGAACTATTAGGATGATTGTAAGCTGTACTTAACAATCATTCTAAGTCTGTGATTATTCCTTGTGCATCTAATTATATATACCACATTTCTCTTAGCACCCAACTTTCTCTTAATATGATTCAATAGAGTGAGCCTGAAATATAATGGTTCTGCATTAGAAATGAATTTCTCATAAATACTATTTTCTGAGGGACTGAGCAGAAATTAGGTGAGTGGACGTAGCTGGGGTAAAGCATGTGCAGAGAAAATGAGAAAATATGAAACAGCTGGGAAAGGAAGTATTTTGAACGCAAGAAAAGCAAAGCTGGAAGATGGCGAAATCATGGTGTAAAGGCAAAAACACCTGAAATCGACACAAACAGAAAGTAATGCCAATAATGTAAGGAACCTGTCACTAATGTACAAATATTAATCATTTAAGAAGTAAAGAAACATTGAAGAGAAACAACACCAGATCTAAGTACAGTCAAATAAAATGATCAAAACTAGGAAAACAAAAGAAACTTGAAAGTCCAAACACCCTCATACCCTGCAAAGCTTTAGGCGATTTAAAAAGTTTCGGCTAAATCTCTTTCCTTTAGGTAGTGCTAACACATGCAATATATAGTTGAGCAAAGCTGTTGTAATAGCATGAATGTATTAAAATAACAAATGTTTTTAAAGTCAATGAGGTCAATCAATAAACAACAGGGCAATAATTGATTCCTACCAAATCCTTGCTAAATTTCTGTTCTGAACACGGGTGCTGTGATTGCTCCTCTACGAAGATAAGAATCCTTCGCCAACTTCTCATTGAGGATTTAGCACCGTGTTTGAAGGTCACCTATGATTTATTTAACAATCCATATGATCCCTGACTTATACAATCTTATAGCAACTACTGTGCTGTTGCTGAAGCGCAGTCAGCAATGCTCCAAAATATTTTTGGGTCATATTTTTGCTAAGATGTTTTGGAAAATTTGGAAAAGAGTTTAACTTCTTGTAGCGGGGCTGCTTTGAAGATCATGACCTTTTCAATTAAAAACCATCATGGTTAGTGTGTGCCTTGCAGAGCCATGGGTTTTTCTGTTTCTTATTCTTAGTCTTAAGAATTCTGTCCTCAAGGTAAAGCGAACCAATAATCCCTTGAATAATAAGGAATTTAAAATGGCTATGAACATTTGGAGCGTCTAATTACAGGGAACTATGCAGGGTAGGCGTGTTAAAGAAATGTTTTTACATCTTTTAAGAAATTTTTAAAGCTGAACTATTTAAACTTTTAAAACTATATTTTTCTTTTTACTCTTACTGTATTCATAAGGTTTCCCATACTGAAAGGAAATTACAATTGCAAATATAGTTTTTTTTTTTTTTATAGAGACATAGTGTTTCTACTGTTCAGTGCTATACAGGCCACACATTCCCATATGTGTCACTTAAGTGGGTGATCATTCATCGGACCCAACGGCCTACTTTATGGAACCATCATGACCTTTCAAATTTAAGATGTATACTCATCAAGCTTCAATTCTCTTGGTACAGTTATGTCCACTCACCTCTGCCTCAAAACAATATTGCAATGTGAGTTTTTCAGATTAATTGAGATATATGCTGCAGTGCTCCTCCGTGTTGATGGAATGCTTTAAGCAATTAAAATGTTTGTAACATACCAAAACAAAGAACTACACTGACTACACAGACTGCCCATCCTCATTAAACTATGCTAAGGTTATGTCTGATAAGAGCAGGGCCACTTAAGTCACAAAATGTGCAAAAACTAAAATAGGAGGGCAACAGAAAATTAACCTTCTGATACCTCACAATAACACTGACCCACAAGTATCAACCAGAAAATGATGGCAACCTCATTGTAGATAAGGAATATATATTTTGAAACCATTTCTCGGGATTTAAGGTTGTCCCTATATCTTGAGTTTTGTACTTTCTGAGATGCAGTTGAAGAGAAAGAGATATGTAATTAATGCAAAATAATAATAATAATAATAAAAAACATACAATTCTGGTGTATTTACATGATGGCTATGTGATAGGGACATTTAATCAAGAATATAATTGGAAAACAAGAATGTTACATGAAAATGCATTATTATCACCCCTAAACTTAAATTTACATTTTACTAATGAAAACAATAGATACAAATACGAAAGAAAGTGCAGAGACAGGGGGAAATGTCCTTAAATGGAATATATTATTTTCCTGCAAACCATCCTATAAAGCTGTTAAGAGTTTGCGTGTGTAACTGTTCATTACCTGGTGTATCTCCTGCCAGCCATTCTCATCCTCACAGCCAAGCTGTGCATGGTCATGCAGCAGCAGTTCACAGCAGTATGGGTCTCCACCAACCATTGCACTGTGGTAGAGAGGAGTTAGACCCCTGCTGTCTTTATAGTCAGGTGAAGCACCAAAGTCCAACAGTGTCTGCAGGAAAAGTTTTAGTTTGAAAGTGTTTTGTTATCAGTTAAGGGATAATTAACTTGGAATTTAAACTAAAGAGAATAAGAAACAAAGTCATGAAAATGTTGCAGTAAATCACTTCACTTCCCAAATATACACAGATACAAAGAGGACTGCTGTAATGTTGATACCTAATATTAATAAAGTGTTTCATATTATTGAAAGCATTTTTTATACATTTTGTTACATTACAACCCTAATGAAAATGTATTTCAATAGGGTGTAAAGTGATAGAACATTACAAAGTAGCGCAGTATACACTTGATACACTGTTTTATTTTTTTTAATTCAGAGGCAGAACTAGGAGAAACATACCTCAAAAGACTTGTACAGAAGAAATACATGGTTTTTCAAAGTCAGGGAAGCAAAATACATGCAGATAAAACAAATCATGTTTTTTTGTTTTTTTTGTAGGAACAATGTAAACCATTTGAATTCCACCTTATGATTGAATGGCACATACAGTTCTAGAAAATACTTCAAGTATTGTTTCTGCAATACAGTGGTCCCTTTGAAGTTCTCCTGACTCTAATGTCAGCCCCAACATTTCACTGCCCCAACTTTTGAGAAGTATTTTGACAATGCCCCAAACTTTAAGGGTTTTAATACCAATGTTAGTTTGTATCAAACAACGCTAACACCTCATGCATAATGCATTACTTGCTAAATTAAATGTTTGGGCAATATGCACAAGTGAAAGCAAAACATCCCAGTTCTGAAACAAGAAAACAATCCATGAATCAAAAAAACCCTTAACAGATACAAGGCCATTGGAAGGTAATGGCAGTCCATATAAAGAGGGAAAGCTCAGGCTCAATTACTACGAAATTGCTTGAGCATCAATAGCCTACCCAAGCACCTGCACTAACAGGTTATCAATGTCTATTTTCACAAATAGCTTCCTAAAAGAAGAGATCGGAGGCAACCAGTTGGACTACAGACATAAAACAGAACAGTCAGCATCTGTATTTCCTTTGTGCGATGTACTTACTATAAGTGCAGTGTGGTTCTTGCTGCGCACAGCCTTGTGCAAGGCAGTGATGCCGTCCTTTGTTCGGAAGTCCAGATGTGCCCCTCCATTTTTAAGCACTTTGATGAGCTCGGCACATCCCTCCAACTGTGCTGCCAGCGTTAGTGGGCATTCTGTGAGATCCAAGGCTGAGTAAGCAAACTGTATTCAAAATTAACATTTTTCCAGTTATTCTGCTGCACATTTTTTTTGGTTGAAATTTTGATTTGTAGCTGTCAGCATTTAACAAATTCTGATTAAGACTGCTTATATTTTTGGTGTCTCTGCATTTGTGTGACTGCTTGGCTGTGATAATTGTCACTCTCCTGTCTACGTAAATGGCAGCTTCCTGTTTGTGTTAAACAAAGCTGCTCATGTTCCCCTCACTTTGCAGCTCATCTGGGGGACTACAGGTCACCCAGCAGGGAAACAACCTCTTTTGTTGTGCAAAACATCTGAATATAGATAAGACGATTAGGAGGAAAAGACATTTCAGCTTTCGCCTGCAAGCACTAGGCTTCTTTCAGAATAACCTTACATGGTCAGTTGCTGTGAGGACAAAAGGTAGATGTACAGTACAAAAAAAAAACATAAATTAAGGTAGGTTAAAACTGTATGTCTAGAAATATATATGATGACTCTTTTCCATACCTCCTGTGTCTGGATCATGGAAGTTTGGATCCAGGCCTTTCTCCAAGAAACGTGAGACCTTTTCAAGGCTCCTCTGCTGCACATACTCCATAAACTTCTTCAAGTTTGCCTAATGTAGGGAGACAAGGGAGTAGGGTTAAAGGAAACATGGCGAAGAGGTGGCTGTGATTGGGTAAAGTCAAATTCATGTGGATAGGGATGTTAAATAATGCAGCCCAGAGATGAAAGCTACAGCCGCTGCTCTTTCCTTCTGTGTTTGAAGATTTTATTTCTGTTCTGTCATGCCAGGCAAATGGACTAGAAGATATGTAAGCTATAATAGAAGCAAGCAAAAAAATAGAGGGGTGTAATGGCTGTACAGCATCACAGACTCTCCTTTTTTCCCCTGTTTGGGGATTCTGGTTCAGAAAATTGGTTCATCCAGCTAACTACACATTTTCAGTTTATGTGTAAAAATAATAATAATTTAAAGACCCGAGTGAGACCTTTGTTATTATGTCATTTGGTGATTTGTGTCATAGTACAAGGATAGACTAACTTGCAAATCATATCCACAGAGCATACAAGCATTTTTCTTGTCGTAAAACTGGAAATAAACATGACTTGACTCAGGCTAGAGCAAACCTGCAGGATACATTTGTAAAATGATGCTCCAAAGAGTGCAAGAGCAATGGTACTTTCTTAAAAGATGAAAATCACTTAAAAAGGCAGGCGATCAAATTGATTAAAAAGTAGTTATAATAGTGAGAGTTTTAACCATAAAGCGTGTCTTGGCAATGCAGTTAGAAAAAAAACATCAGTTTTCCAAGGCTAAAGCTATCAGGAAAGATTACTAGATAAAGATTACTTTTGCATTCTTTCAAGGCATCCAAGCTTTTGTCATTACTTACACAACGTGCATTTGTCACAACTAAAGACAGGAAAGACGGCCTACTTAGACACACTCTTCATACCATGTACATAAACAGGCGAAACAGTAAAACAGGATGAAGCATCCTTCTGACACTCACCATTATAAAGTGCCTGATCCAGTTTCTAAAATGTTACTCCCTTTAACACCTCCCGAGTTTCACACTCAACAAGCCCCTATTCATCTGCACCGAGTCATCTGCAGCCAGCTTGCCTGTACAAACCTGCTTCTTGTTCACACACATCACACTGACGTGCTGTTAGGTTCCAGCGGCTGCTACTCTCACCGTCTCTGACTCAAACTGAGTGAGAGAAATTCACTTTTGCTTTTTGTTTTGTTTTTTTCCCACATGTGCTTTCAGGCAGTTGTTATGGTGATGGGATACAAAGACAGCTCTTGCAGCCAATGTACACTTGAGTGGGAAGAGCACAGAGGTTTTGTTTGTCTGTCTGTGAATGACAGTTTTTTGTATGTCCTGAATAATAACGCAGTTAATACCTTGAAGAGGTTGCTGGGATGATTTAACAATAATCAGCTGGCTTGATGTGTGTTTTATTGCACCCTCAACAGAATACTGATAAAAGGCTTCTACATTATTTTTCTCAGCAAGAGCCTTAATGAACTCTTGATATTTTGTGCCTCTGGCTTTCTTTCATTGTCTGTAACATGCACCGCCGAATTCACTTTTATGCAACAAACACAAAGAGTGTTTATTCTCAGAAACAACCAGACTAGATGGCAAATCACTATTAATTCTGAAATCAAACAAAAAGGATGACAGGGTGTAACAAATCATATCTGAAAGAGGAAAGCCCCTTGGTTCTTCTGCATTGTTGCTGCTGGACAGCTCCCTGGGCTCCCCTCTGTTCCTCTCCATCTCCATATTCATTATATTTCACATAAGCCTAAAACAATTTGTATTAAAGTTGTATATATGTATATCAAGTGAATGATTGCAGTAATGTTCCACTTGTGAAAGTAAATATGGCTTCATATTGGCACCTGAACAACCGTTGTTAGTACCACACTGATAAACAGGACACAGTTAAAAGCAAGTAAGTATCCAAAAGGTTGGAGTTCTGGTGTCACAACGCAACGTTTCTTTTATAATTTCCATTTGTTTCTTCTGTCTCTTCACACCCACAGTTGACTGCGGCAGATGGCTGCTCGTACTGAGCCAGGGTCTGCTGGAGGTTTCTTCCTGTTAAAGGAGTTCAACACTGTCGCTACATGCATGATCAATATAAGGGATTGATGTAAGTCAACACCAACACCAGCCATTGTTTGAACGTCGGGATTCCGGAGGAGTGAATGCTGCAAGTCATCGACTTGATGCAATCTGCTGGGTTTCCTTAGATGAAAACTTTTCATTTTTTTTATTATTTTTTTTAATGAAACTATTTTTTGTAATGTGCCTTGAGTTGACACGTGTTGTAAATTGGCACTATATATATATCACTTGGTTAAAGGATATTTATAAAGACCACAGTCAGTGAGTGAAAAAACGAAATAACTTTATCTTAAATCACATCTAGCAACATCTTAGGTTGCTATACAGCACATAAACGTTAAACTCAGTTGATGAGTTTCAACCTGACCGAAACATAAGTTAATGCAATTTTGACAATATTTCAGTTGAAAACAACATTTAATTGTGGTGCCTTTATTCTAAATAAATTGATTCATTATATTTTAAAGAGAAAGCCTCTATCCCCATTCTGCAAAAATATTTGTTGTTTTTGTTTATGTATCAACATTCCACTCAAGCAAGCTCAATTCACATTCAGGCAGGAGAAAACCTGGCAAAGATTAACAAAACACCTCCACAGCATCTCCCCGGTTCGCTGAAATTTCATTCAACCCTTTGCCAAGTTGGATTCACTAATTAATAAAAGCTTCCAAATTTACTGTCAATATTTACCATCTAGGTCATTTATCACAGTCCGGATATGTATAATTACCAATAATTTCCCAAAAGAACAATATTCATTGTTGTAATATAAGAGAAAATTAAAGTTAAAACAGCCTTCAAAGAAATCGAAGCAATATTACACTATGAACACACATGCCAGTGAAAATTGTCCTAAATAACCCTTAATTAAACCAGCAATTTATTTACTTCACTGTATATCAGACAACTCAGCCGCTTCTGAATGCTAAGGATAGGGCCAGGTTCAAGATAACCATATCACACAGAAAAAAACATCTTATTTAGAGGGGCAGGAAAGAAAGTAAGTATTAATTATATCATTTACTGCAAATAACGCTTGAGGTATAAAATATCTCAATTATACAAGTTTTGCTGTGAAGCCAACAAATATTTTTTTTATTATTATTCTTTGTTTTGGTGAGGTCTTCTGGTGTGACTATGTCTGGGTTTTTTGCACATGCAAAAAAACAGGCAATGCAAGTATGTGGGAAGTTATTGTGGGGCACCATGAGGGGGGAGCTGGTAAAGTATCGTGGCTATAGTCGATCTATTATCCAGGTTATTTTTTTTTCTTTTAAACAGTAATTCAAAACAAGACTTGCCATTACACTTGTTAGAAGTCAGTTACTACAAGGTCCAGCATATATGACAAGTGCATGCGTCCCGATCTCTGACTACAGTCAAAAATGACCAGGTCATGAAATGATCAACACTTAATTCAGTTTCCAGTCCTACTTTACAGAATAGACAATACAAATAATGTATTGATCTCTATGCCTGTTAGTCCAGTAACTGGATAACAACCTGTCTAAAGCCTTTAAATAAATAGCTGTAGGATGTTAAAACTTACTAACACAGGGATGCAAATCAATCAAATCAGTGTCTTTATTGATGGACTGAATGTCTACATGACAGAAACCCAACATTTATTCAAAAACATACTTTGCAATGAACGTAAAGCGTAAAGTTTTACACAGGCAAGTCTGTGTCTAAAATAAAGTGGGGAATCACAATGTAACAGATAAACCATGCATAAATACACTATAATAGATCTTCCTTATCTATATCTGAGCCTGGTTTCATTTCAAAACAGCACTGGTATGTGGAGAAAGTTTTCAAACGGTTTCCAGAGTCCCGTACAACTTATTTTGTCTCGTAAAATCTTGCAAAACTCCACTAATAACATTTTTCGCCCCTTAAAGCAAGGTACTTTGGCTTTATTGTTCACTCAAAATTCACCCAAAAAAAACTTCCTTTCCAGTTTGGTAACTTCCTTACCCCATTTTTTTCCTGAAAAGACTCAAGCAACCTATGCTACTTAAAAAAGTAAAACCTCAAAGTAATTATCTTAGAAAATGAGGTAAGACCATCATAGACCAACTCAAACTCTCTGATTACATTGGGTATTTACACATCACAATAGATATGCAATAGTTATGGTTACTAGTTATTCAGTGTGTGTGTTAAAAAGGCAACACAATAAATTCTAAATGAGGTATATACCAGTCTATAATAAATGTAATGCACATTATGTGCAGGAGTATAAAGATCATTGAGGCTCAGGGTCGCTACATATTTATTGGTATTTGCATTGGTATGCAAAACGTTAACATTCGTATTCGTATTTATATGTCAATAAAGTTATTGTACCCAAAATGATGCTGAAATATTTGTGAGTCTGAGAGTATAAATCTAAAGGTGTGGGTGCAAAGTCTTATGAATACAACTCTTTTCTTTACAATTACAAACTCTAACTTTCTCTGTGGATGCTAATTCAACTTTGAGTGTACCAGTAAAAAATTGTTACGATAACGTCACACGGCGGAGTAATCGATCCGCGATCTCATTAAACACAGGTCACCCCAAATGTAAAGATGGCGAAAGACAGTGGACAAGGTGGAGCAACCACTTGTTTATATAGATATATATACTGATCTTAACTGTGATGCTTCAACCGTTTGAATTTTGTGTCCACAGAGAAAGGAGGAGTTTGTAGTTGTAAAAACTAGGGTTGTCTTTATAAGACTTTGCACCCACACCTTTAGATTTATACTTTTAGACCAACAAATATTTCAGCAGAATTGTTGGTATAAAAACATTATCAACACACATTTAACAGCAGACTATCAAAACAGTCTGTTGCATGTTTAAACCTCAACACTGTAAAGTAATGTACAGTACAGTGTTCTTTAAAGTACAAACTGTAAAGAAGACTTTGCATTAAAAGTAATAAAATATCAAATTAGCATATTAACTAGATGACTGTCTCTTTTCTTCAAGTAATTTATTTTGAAATTACACTTTCAGTAGAGGATACTGAAGAAGGTGAATGCACCATTTACAGCAGCGCTATTGGCTGATTATTTTTCATTAAGTCCATTATCTGCTCAGTTCTGTAACACTGTTGCTCTTTTTATATTGTTAGTTGATGTTAATAAATCTTACTTTAAAAGCTGTTGCTTTATTTGTGGTTTCCAGCTGCTGGTGAAGATGAGAAATCAACTAATTAGGACATTAGAACATTCAGAAGCACAAGAGACACACAAACTATGATTTACATATGATTCATGTGTTTGGATATGAATCATCTATAATATTAATATATATATATATTTTACTTTACAAGGTTTGCGGAAATAAACCTTATTTAAATTTAGAATAGCCTCCAAGTTAAACATATTGTCTTCAGTTACAGTTGCCACCATTCTCTCTGCAGAAATTAGACAAGCCTAAACCTCTTTCATGCTAATTTGTATCCACTGGGGACAAGGTTGCCCTCTCACTTCAGGTTTTCAATATGATTACCTGCTAAGGAGGAAAATAAAATTTGAAACTGACACAGTATGTCATTTAGGACTTCTTAAAAAAGCCTAGCCCCGATTTTACGTTTATCTTCACACTTCTTTTGAAAGAAGTGTGTTGAGATGTTCAATTTTAACAAAAACAATACAGTATTGCACAAATGCAGTTAAGACTTAACAAAACACATTGTTAAAAGAGATGCAGTTTCTTAAATAATTACTAGTCAGATGGGAAAACAATTAATTTTTAAATCAGCTTAAAGACTTTAACATTTTGTGTTATTAGACAGACTTTAAAATTCAGTGCATGTCTTCTCCATGAGCTTTTATTTAAACACTGAAAACTGGCCGACATAATCTTTTTTTTTCTGAAGCATGGCCTTGTAGTAACAGAGGACACAGAAAGTGTAACAGCTAAAGAAAAATATAAAATGGAGACTATTCTCTCAAGAGAAACGAGAATGAAATTGTGAGAATTAGTTCCCAGACCAAATTGTAATTTCCAAATTCGTCCTCTGATATTTGAAATGCTCTGTTCTCATCTACCTGGTTCAAAAGCAAGTTGATTTTCATTGAAATGCCAGGTTTCCTAAGCACTGTGAAATATAAATAATAAGCATTATAAACGGTGGAAATAATATAAGTAGGACAAACAAACACAACAATGTAAAAAAAAGGGGTAAATAGATTAAATATGTATACAGATCAGCACAAGCAAACCTGAATTAATCTTTTTATCAGAAACCACATGAATAAGCGTACAAATGTTTGACAAGGATATAGAAAAGCGATTTGGACGACAACCAAAAGAAACACTCTGCCACCTCTGCTTATGAGCCCCAATCAAAATGGAGCAAAAAGGTGGAATAGTTCCGCCAGACATTATAGTTTCACACCATTAAGGATCTTGAAAGCAGCAATGATTAGATAATCATTTAATAGATCAAATCTTTTTCAAGAGTTTTACAATATTCCATTAACTGGTTAAAATGAAGTTTTAAGTTAACAGATTATTAACAGAAGACCAAACAGACACCTTCAGCTGTCACCACACATTCCACCATGGACACACAATCTGCATTACAAATAGGTGAGATGGACGTGAGAAGACTCTTCAAAAGACAAAAAACCAGGAAGGCACCAGGCCCAGATGGAGTCTCACCGTCATGTCTCAAACCTTGTGCTGACCAACTGGCTCCTATTTTTACAAAGATTTTTAACGAGTCACTGGAGCTGTGTGAAGTCCCATCCTGCTTAAAACGCTCCACCATCATCCCAATTCCCAACAAACCCTCCATCACAGGACTTAATGACTATAGACCGGTTGCCTTAACATCTGTGGTCATGAAATCCTTTGAACGACTGGTCATGACACATCTCAAGAGCATCACTGGCCCCCTGCTGGACCCTCTGCAGTTTGCCTACCTGTCAAACAGGTCGGTGGATGATGCAGTCAACATGGGATTGCACTACATCTTAGAACACCTAGACAGCCCACGGACTTATGTAAGAATCCTTTTTGTGGATTTTACCTCTGCATTTAACACCATCATATCAGAACTCCTCAACCTCAAACTGTCTCGGCTCAGTGTGTCCCCCGCCATCTGTCAGTGGATCACCAGCTTTCTGACAGACCGGACACAAGAGGTGAGGCTGGGGGATTTTACCTCTGACACAATAACAGTCAGCACTGGTGCACCACAGGGCTGTGTCCTCTCTCCACTGCTATTCTCTCTCTACTCTAACGACTGCACCGCTACAGACCCAACAGTGAAACTCCTAAAGTTTGCAGACGACACTACGATCATTGGACTAATCCAGGATGGAGACGAGTCTGCATATCTCTGTGCTCTGGTGCAGTCAGAACAACCTAGAGCTGAACACACTAAAGACTGTAGAGATGACGGTTTTAAAAGGAAACCGTTGACACTGCTTCCCATCACCATATTAAACAGCACTGTGTCTACCGTGGAGACCTTCAGGTTCTTGGGAACTACCATTTCCAATGACTTAAAGTGGAAGGCCAACATCAACTCCATTCTCAAAAAGGCCCAGCAAAGGATGTACTTTCTGCATCAACTGAGGAAACACGGTCTGCCACAGGAGCTGCTGAAACATTTCTACACTGCAGTAATTGAATCTGTCCTGTGCACATCCATCACAGTGTGGTTTGGTTCAGCCACGAAACAGGACAGCTGCAGATTGCAAAGATTGGTGGATAGAGCAGCAAAAATCATCCGTGCTCCTTTGCCCACCCTCCAGGACTTATACAAATCAAGGACCAGAAACCGGGCAGAAAATATTATCACAGACTCCTCACACCCTGGTCACAAATTCTTTAACCTTCTACCCTCTTGCAGGCGCTACAGAGCCCTGAACACAAAATCAAACAGACACTGTAACAGTTTCTTTCCAAATGCCATCAAACTTATTAATAACACAAACTAAACTGCTGTTTACTGTTGTTTACATGCCACACTGGACTTTATACATGCTGTATAATACTGTAACTGCACCTTAACTATTTATCTTACACTATTTTTATATTTTCTGTACATATGCAAACTCTGCTGAACATGTAAACTTGTATATTGTCTACATAGTCTTGTTGTATATTGTATTGTTGTAAATTGTAGAGAGCTAACAACAGCCGGAAACAAATTCCTTGTGTGTGTAAACATACTTGGCGAATAAAGCTGATTCTGATTCTGATTCTGATAAATAATACACTATCTTTCATAAATATTTCTTAGCTAAAAGGCTTAAATATATCTCAAGATAGTCAAAATATAGCCTCTTAAATGAGCCTCTCTAGGCATAAACAGAGATGAGGCAACAGTATTGAAATAAAACAAGCGCACTTTAAAAGTATTTATGTCAGCTCCTTTGTGACAGCGTGCAGGACTTTTCTAAAAATAAAAAGTAACAAATCTTACCAAGATGTTGAACCACTCTCCTTTTTTACTAAAAATAAGTATAACCATCATTTCTAGGTAGAAGGTATAAAACATTTGAAAAGTTTTTTTCAAGCAACACAAACCAATTTTTACAGAAGCGTAATGCTGCTACGGAGGAAAACTATTTTTTGAACGATATCACGTTATAACGTGATAATTATGTTTTACAAACGTAACAATTATGTTGTATAAACATGATAGTTTCATTCAGATGGTGTCGGTAGTGTTTCCGCAGTGACCAATCAACAGTTGAATAAAGTTGGACTTTCACAATAAATGAATACAGTTTGACTACGGGACAGGGGGGACCCGTTTTATTTATTTATTAATATTATTATCATTATAATTATTATTATTTCTTTATTTATTGTTATTTTAGTCAGGCATGTTAATGCACTTTGTACCTTTTTAATTAAAAACTTGGGGTTTGCGTAGAAGTCATGATTTAAATATGCAAAGTATGGAAGCATATGCTTTTATTTTAATTGGATGTTTTAGTTACTGCCAGGTTAATGCAGATGTTATCATCCTCATGTCTATTTCTGTTATGATATATCCAGCTATGATTTTAGGATCACTGTTTGTAGAGAAAGCATTAATTAATTTAATTTGTATGGAAAAGCCACCAATTTTTTGGTTAATGCAACTACAGAATGGCTTCAGTTTATCGTAGGAGTCTACATGCCTCATACATGCCTATTCAACATAATTATTACATTTTTACAACATATTATCACGTTTGTGCAACATAATTATTACGTTTGTACAACATATTATCACTGTACTCCGTAACAGCTTTACGCTTCTGTAGATTTTATTCCATTTAAAAGATTAATTATAAAATTTAGATGTGACAAAGACGATTTTTAAAATATCAACAATGACTCCGACATGACTCCATTGAAGAGTCGAGTTGTCATGGGATGATTCCCGACACAGAGCCATTTACTAGATGTTTTTCACTTCTGTCTGTGCGCTTCTTCCTGCACAGCTGCTGTTATATAGTCAAATTAAAACATATAGCACAATATAAATGATGCAATACGTAATCCGCTATGCAGGCAGCAGATGCTCAGGATGGGTTTTGCACAGTGTAGTCAGAAATGTGCAGTGTGCAGCTGCATTTTGTGAGGCTTGAAGCCTCTTAATAGATGATTAGAGTGTCACAGGTGTTAATACAAACATGATTTTTTTTTT
>JAVLVB010000262.1:271619-294662 GCA_032876305.1 Orestias chungarensis
GGTCTCTCTCCTTCTTACTGTGTGTGTGTGTTGCGTGTGTGTGTGTGTGTGTGTGTGTGTGTGTGTGTGTGTGTGTGTGTGTGTGTGTGTGTGTGTGTGCGTGTGTGTGTGTGTGTGTGTGTGTGTGTGTGTCTTCACTCATTATCATTCACAGCTGTTTTCAATCATCCGGTTATCTCCTCCACTGCTCCACCTCCTGCTTCACAGTATTTAAGCCCTTTTCATTCATTTATTCACTGCTGGATCGTCCGTTACCTTACCTCGTCTCTGAGCTCCAACTCCTGCCGTTTCCTCACTGTCTCACAGTAAGCCTTTCCCCCTGCTCGCTTGATTCTCTGTGCTGATTCTCTCTCCACCAGTGTTTTTCTCCTTAGTTTATTCCTTGATGATTTTCTTAGTTTGTCTCCGGTTTCCCTCGTGCCCCTCCTTGTTGCTTGTTTCTTATAGTTTGTTCCTTCAGTGTTTGTTTCTTTGATTGTCTCCGGTTCCACTCGCATCACTAGTTGTTATTTTAGTTTGTTTATTGTGTAATCTTTTATTCCTGCGTTCCTCCGATAGTTTGTTTATTTCTATTGTATTGCTATTCTCAGGTTCCTTAGTTTCCGTGTACGCTCCAGTATCCGTCTGTTTACGTTCCTGTTTAATTCCGTGTTATTCCTTGTTCCGTTCCACATTACCTTTGTCACTGTTTATGTTCAGATCAATATTCATCCATTCAATAAATAATTTATTGCTAACATAATCCCACCTCCGCTCTAGTCATTATCGCAAAACCTGACACTTAGTTGGAAATAGCTCTTGTTTACCAATGTGCTTTCTTCCTGTAAATTAATTTAAAAGAATCAAAATTACAAGGATGGGCCACTGTTATAAAAACTAAAATGCATAGTAATACAATAAATTGCAATATATTTAGTTATTGATAACAAATCACTGTTGGTCCTTAAAATTACCACAACTTTTTACAAAAGCTTTTTTTAGGGATGTCAGTGATACAGGGGCAAGATACAGTGACCAATTGTGTCCAACAATCAAATGTTAGTAAAAGCAATAGTAGGTTGCATGCAGGAATATATAGACACTTTAAACTTTACACCAAATCTATTTGGGAAGGGAATTATTCCTGTAAGTTTAGAGAAGCTTCTTAATTCTGTAGGACAAATAACTTGTTATTGAATCCACTCCTTTTAACCCCTACAAATTCCAATTGGTATAATTAGATTTTGGGATTTTATATTTTATTTGCATGTTTGTATGTGGTTTTTAAAACAAGAAATATGAGGCTAATGAGGCCCAGAACGTATACATGTTAACACCTGTTACTTGACAGAAACTCCTTTAGCCAAGCATTTAAGTTTGAATTTAGATCTACATGATGTGAACCAACAGCATTGAATCAAATGAACTTTAAACATAAGCTACAAAAGTATATGGCAACAATGCTGGCATATTTACTTCGTAGACATGCATAAAACTAAGACAAGCCTGCACTACTTTAGCAGAAAAATATAGGCGTAAAGTGAGTAATGATGTGAAGTTTCCAACCCTGCAGAGGCAGTTCGCTAATTTGGTGAAATACATTTAAATATGAAAGTGTACATTGTATTTAAAAACCAACTAACATACAAAAATGCAACAGAAGTACTGCAATATAGTGGCAGCTGAGCCTCAGCAAACTCTAAAGGACGGAATGAATGGCTGTTTTTTCGCATCACAGATGTCAATGACATAAATATTTTGTGAAAATGATAAATGTATAAAAAAAAGAAAACTGCTATCAAATTTCTTTCCGATTTTCTACCCGAGAACTAAAAAAAGTAAGACAAAGCAAACTGAAGCCCACCTAAGACTGTAGTAGCGATACTCCAGAAGATAAAGGTCAGATTATTGGGATACGGTTCAGTTACCAATGACAACTAAAAACAGATTAACAGCAGTGTTTCAATTATGTGAAAATGTTAATTACTGTAATCGACTGTAATTACCTAAAACCTTCAATAAACCTCGGCTTCTTACTTTGATAAGTTGTCTTCCTAATAGTCTTTATCATTGTGGATCATTTATTTCTACTCTCAGGACAAAATCCACAATGACACAGAGCAAGAAAGCATGAAACTAAAGGCTGTTCCAATGTAAAACAGAGTTATCTGTTTAAATGCCTGCTAATATTTATTTACGATAAATGATGGCCTAATATGAGTGATGTCTGCACTGGCAAGTGTTGTTTATCTGGATCTCTGGCTACATTAGTAACAAGGATATGTAAGCATTTTATTGCATTTTGATGTACCAGTCTTTAATTTCTGAAGAATTATCATAAAAACAAATGACTTTTATCCAGAAACAGTGCCAATGTTTTCATCTTTTGCCATATTTTTGAAAGTATCACAAATTGTATTTGATTTTTTTTGATAAAATTTTTAAATACAGAATATAAACATCTAAAAAGTATGTCATGCATTTTCATTAACTCTGTCCTCACTTGGTCTGAGCTCTTCCGCCTGCAACTGGGTCCTGGACTTCCTGAACAACAGGCTGCAGTCTGTGAGGATTCACAACATCTCCTCCCCCACCATTACTCTCAGCACCGGCTCCCCTCAGGGCTGTGTGTTGAGCCCCCTCCTGTTCACATTGCTCACATATGACTGCTCGCCTATCCATCCAGGTTGTCATATTGTGAAGTTTGCGGACGACACAGCAGTAGTTGGATATATCACAAGCAGTGATGAGTCCAGCTACAGGCAGGAGGTGGAACACCTGGAGGGCTGGTGCAGAGAGAACAACCTCTGCATTAATGTACAGAAGACCAAGGAGATGATTGTGGACTTCAGAAGGGGAAAGCATGCCCACCTCCCCGTGCACATGGGAGGATCTGCGGTGGAAGTGGTCAACAGCTACAGGTACTTGGGTGTACACCTGAGTAACAACCTCACCTGGAGCAACAACACTTCCTTTCTGGTCAGGAAGGCACACCAGCGGCTCTACTTCCTAAGGAGGTTGAGAAGAGCTGGACTCGGGAGCTCAGTCCTCACCTCCTTCTACGAATGTGTGGTGGAGAGCGTACTGTGCTTCAGCATCAACGTGTGGCATGGAAGCTGCTCTGCTGCAGACAGGAAAGCTCTGCAGAGAGTGGTGAAGACTGCACAGAGAACTGTTGGAGTCAGCCTCCCCAGCACCATAGACATTTACACCTCCAGATGCAGGAACAGGGCCTCAGGCATCATGAAGGATCCCACCCACCCAGCACACTCACTTTTTGTCCCGCTTCCCTCAGGCAGGAGGCTGCGGAGCATAAAGTGCAAAACCACCAGACTGAGAAACAGCTTCATTCCTGAAGCTCTGAGACTCTCAAACACACGCAAGGACAATCACAAATTAAAAACACTTTTTTATTTAACCGGCACTGATCACTTTAAAATGTCACTTTAATATGTCACTTTATTAACCATCCATGCTGCTACAGCAAATTTTGCACTCCGAATTTTCATTGCTGCTATGTCCGAAGTCCCATATTGTAGATTTTGTGTAGTCAAAATTCTATTCTCTTATATTTCTTTATATTTTATTATATTATTCTTATTTTGTAGCCATTTTAAAATTGCTCTCAGGGTATAAACTGGACCATGGGATTAGAATTTCGTCCCACCTCATGTACCACATGTGATGTGATGACAAATAAAATTCCTTGATTCCTTGATTGATTCCTTTTAATCAGAATCCCGTCATTAACCTCCAAAGCAACTAACTGCTGTCAGGAATGACCAATTAGTAAACATAGCATGGTATTGCATCATTTAATCCCAGTTGGAATATAGCTGTTCTATCAGAAGCCTGTGAAAAAAAGATTGATATTGAAATACAGCAAGAGCAAATCAAAATCCATACAGGTCAAAGATTAAGTTGTGGCGAGGTTCAATGTTACTTTATGCTAAAACTAGGGATGCATCGGGTATCGGTCCGATACCGGGCATAAGTACTCTACTCGTACTCATAAAATTGCCACCGATGCCACGACATTGATACCACCAGTGGGGCTACTAATGGGCCTGGGTGGGCCTTATGGCGGTATCTCTGTGTCACCAGGTCCGCAGGCACAGAGACATGCTGAAGGAGCAACAACCGCAAGCGTGTACATACGAATAGCAGGTAAGTGCGCCCGCTCAAAGGTGCCAGGACACCCGCTCCACTCTGACAAACCGCCCGCCCTGCTCAGTTCACTCCGCTTGTGTTCGGCTCGGCTATGCGTTCACAATGCTACATTATATGCAAATGAGCTCCCAGCTAATCAAAGACTGGCCTTTTTCATCCAATTAAATAATTGCTTCCAAATACACAAAGTTGATTCATACTCTTAGAACATTTCAGCAGAGCCGCAAGCGCAGACAGAGAGCCGGGCCCGAGCAGTTTGTCAGAGTTGAGCGAGCGCCCCTGAGATTCACACACACACACGCCCACAACCATTGCACCCCCAGACAGCTCTGCGCCCGCAAACCTGGCGGCACAAAAACCACGCCACACTGAGTCGCTGTCGTCAGTACCGCAAAAGAGCATTTCAGTATTTGACAATTTTGTTAAATTTGTGTTTGTACTTTATGTTTGCACATAATAGGGAATGTTGTTTTAAATAGCAATATCTGTGGAAAAATAAAAAAATTGAAAGTAACTATATGTTTAATGGTGTAATGGCGTAAGTACTCAGTATCGGTATCTGTGAGTACTCAAATGCAAGCACTCGTACACTACTCATTGTGGGGGAAAAAGGAGTATCGCTGCATCCCTAGCTAAAACGTTATAAAGACATGGGCATCCTCCTAAATTGGACCCAAAAAAAAAAAAAGAAGCAGGAAAGAGAATCATTTTAACTCAAGATGAACTTCAGAGATTCAGGGTCAGAGCAAATATTGGTCAAGCATTTAATAGTACATGCCTATTTCGAGGGGTAAAAAAAAAACAAAGCAAGTTATCAAAGGAAGCCACACGGTGTGTAATTTCTGTTTGCTGTAAGCAAAAAACAGAAGCTAAACAGCAATTTTTGCAATGGAGTATTGCAAATCTCGCCTTGCCAGTCCAGTCTAGTCTTTAGCCAGTCTTGAAAATTGACATTCATAAACTCTCCATGTAATCTGTCAGACATTGAGCAATTTACAAAAGAGCAGACAAAATGTGAACATGTTCTCTAGACATAGCTTGTTAAGTCATGTAGTTAAAACCCGAAGCTTACCACCACCAACAAAAAAAAAAAAAAAAAACATCTGACCAAAATTTACCTTCTTTAGGTTGATTACAAGTAAAATTATTATAATTATTGTTAATTATAATTGTAACAAATTTACTTGTATTAAATAAATAGTACAATAGTGAAACAAAGAATCTGAATCAGAAATTGTTAGACAGAATGATTTATATTTCTTTAAACAATGAGGGAAATCCCAGATTGCGATGGGTTTATACATTTCTGATAGGTTAACTGACGCATGTAAACTACATGAACACCCCTAGCTTTACTTAAAGACCACAGCTCCACACTTGGTTGTCTGACAGAATAGGAAGGTCAAAAGAAATCAGCCAAGAAATCAGAGAATTGTGGAGCTGCAAAAAAATGTAGTTACTGAAATAATTTAATCTTTCAATATTTTCCTAATCCCTCGAATATGTAATACAATATGTACTCTACAAACTGAAATAAAAGGAAACTGCTTTATCACAAAGCACTTAAACAATCAATGATACAAGTGTACAGCATGAAAAAGCATACAAAGACAAACCTCAAGATCTAGAGGCTTGTTCCTGTTAAAAAATGCAAGACAATAAGTGCAAAAAACTATGAAGAAATAGGGTCCGTGATGAAGAGCTGTCATGGACAGCGTTATGATAAAGGTGGAAAAAGCATTTTATTCATATACACGCATTATTTTTGTGTGTATATATGTTGGGGTTTATCATATCCACACACAGTAACCTATTTAGCTGACAGCAAAATCAGCAAAAACAACTGTATTCTGCAAATTAAACCCAAAAATTTTTCCCTTTTTTTTTGAAAGGCAGTGTTTTATTTTATCATCATGCTGTTGGGAATAATTATATTAATCCTTAAAACAGACCCAGCCAGAGTCTGCAGTTAACTATGCTTTAAAATATTACAGATTAGGGTAATGGCATCGAGTTCTATCAACATCACAGACGTAAAACCAAATTAAACATTTAACTAATTTCAAAATCTGATCAGTCATACATAAAGCATGATTGAAGTTATTTTAATGAACTGTATTTTTCTTCTTAAAATCCTCATTTATTCACTATTTCTTTCTTGGGATGAGTATCTGATATTATCTCTATAGCCCTGATGTCCTTTGCCTCTAAACTGTATTGTCTTAAGATGGAGAACTGTTTTTGTCTGTTACTTAAGCTTTATGAAATACTTTTTGTGTAAGAACATTCTGCTTTTCTGACATTTAAGTTGTTGTTCTGAAGCTGCTTTAAATGTACGTCTTACAATCATCAGATTTGGTTGGAAGCTCCCGTGTGTGTACATTTAAAGTCTTTGTAAACATTAATGAGAATTTTTCTCATACATATTTTTTTCCCCTCCTCCAATTACACCTTGAGATGTAGAGAAACCTTTGCAAAGCGGAAAACTTTAAATATTAGTAGAAAATGATCATCTTTCTGACAGTGGGGCCACTGTTTTAACATCTTTGAAAAAACATAAGCAGAACTGAGTTTGCATATAAAACAGGTTGTGCATTCTACAATAGTTGTAATGCAGAGCAAAACAGTAAAAACCAAGAATACACAAATGTCATAACGTTCCTAAAGTTATTTCAGTTTTAGTTTTTTTTTTTTTTTCAATTTATTAAAGTTATTATATTATACTTATTATATCTCAAAAAAAAGAACTATCTTCAACCCGTCTGCTTAACAAACTGCAGTTGTTTCTGTGTCAAGCTTCAGATTAGGAACAGCTGATTGAAATGACTGCAATCCTATCATGATTATAAAAGCAGTCATTGGCAGCTGAACTGACAGAGTCAATAAAAAACAATCTAACACAGCAACAGTCACGCTGGTTGGTATTTACACACCAGTCAACAACACCAACAAGCTAATGCAGCATCTGTTTGGTAACTTTTTTCTAAGAATGCTCTTTCAAGGAAATAAACATCAGATTTAATCTTTCCATTCATATGTCTTACGGTCGCCTTCATTTCCTTCTTTGCAACGATCATTTCCTTGGTTCTGTTCTTTAAAACAGAGCGAATGTGTTGTTGTTGTTTTTTTTTCTCAAAACTTTTCTTTTCTCACCTATTATTTTTATTTTTTAGACCAGCGTGTCAAAATCACTGCCACTTCAAAACCATAAATGTCATCAAATGACCAGTTGGGGGGCGACCTATTGATAAAACTACTAAAATAACAAACTGACAACATTGATAAATAGCTGTCTGTGCAGTCGATGAGTGCGTCTTAAAACTAAATTAACGTATGTTTTTTTCACATAGATGCAATTTGACAGTACACAAGTATTTTGTTTGATAAAATAATATTTCAGCACACAACTAATACATTTATAGGTCCAGTCATGTGGCCCTCTAAATTCCAGAGGACATATTTCATCCTCTTACAGGTTTTCCTTTTCAAAAAAGGTTCTTTCATTTTAGTTATTCAATCAACTGATTGAAACACATTGCAGAAGGCAAATATTTTAAGCCTTTATGAGTTCATTGTGAGGTTTTTTTACCATAGGTACTGAAAGCAGGGCGTTTTAATAAGAATATTACATCAGATCAATAAATACAACATACCTAATACATAAACGTATTCTTGGTGAAGTATGTTCCATACCTGCTTGAAGTTTGTTTATTTCAAAAGGTGTTTTAAATTGAGACTATAATATCACTAATGCAACATTATTAACAGATTACAGGTTGACCTCTGCTTCGAGTTGTTCAACGCTCAGTTTATGGTTTTATACCTGAGCATATACTTTTGCTAAAATATTTCACAACTTTTTTTTATCTATGTGGTCTTTATAATGCCCATGTTTCTTTAGGGGTGTCAAATTGAAGGAGGCTGCTCCATTAACCTAACTGGAGCAACTAGCAACTTGTGTAGAACTCACTCCTCACATTTACATAAATCCAAACTAATGAATGACAATAAAACAACAAATAAAACTAATGAAAAACAGATGTCACAAAAGATTAGGACATTTTGTGAAGCAGTTATGTCTTAGCTAAATTTTGATTGTTGTCTTTATGGATTTCTGGCTTTCATTATAGACTTCAATTTAGCAAAAATGCTGTTTAAACCCCCTGAAGGAAGGCTGTCAAACAAAAGAGTCCTAAAAATTGCAGCACAATATGCTAGTTTTGAGCTTCAGTGTCATGAAGGAAACGTTTTATCAACTCGTGATATCATTATTATTATAAGAGGAGATACTGAAAGTTTAAGGTGAAAAATAATTCAGTCCTTTATTATAAAAAAAATTAATCTTTAAAGACTAATTTTAAGCTTTTAGCAGAGGAGTGCTTTTGAAATTAAGATTTTCTGAAGACAGCCTTTTCAAGAATAAAACCTGCTTCCAATATGCATTGCAAGTTTAAAAAAAAATGAATAAACCTTTTTTTTCATTAATGGGAATGTTCTAATTTCACTAAAGACACCAAGCTGCTGCATAATTCCTATTGCCACCTTTTACATAGCGATAATGCTAGGTTTATTGTATTCATTTCACGTCTCTAAACCAAGCATTCTGTTTCGTTTGTTTTTATTCTGTTTCTGTTTTGAGTCTAGGCACACATTCAAACATGATAGAGCGCAAGGGTAACACTTTAAGCGACCAAAGGCTTTCTAGTATGACAGTGTGCATTTAATCCTAAAGAATAAGATTTTCTCTGAGAGGACTCCATAGCTTTTATTGCATAGCATCAAAACAAACCAGTGAGTAACCGAATATACCAATAGGCGTAGAGACAGACTGATATAACAAAGAAGCATTGGAGACTTGAGAAAATAGTTAGTGGATTTATTTGAACACAACTATGCTCACACACGCGCACGCACACACAGACACACACAGACACACATTCATGATTTCTCAAACTATACACACATACAATGAGGTTGAATAAGAGCAATAAAAACCACAAACTCTGTTACACCAAGAGGATGTTGTTACTATAGCAACAGCAAACATATAATAAACTGAATGTTTCTGCATAGCAGGCAATTCCGCTTTACACCTCCCCTGTGAAGGTTTTGCCAAAGCTCTACATATTTCCATAGCGTGGTAGGTTCCAGTAATACAAAGTCATTATCCCTGTAATCATAACTACATCTCAATCATTTGTTTTCTTCAGTGTTCCTCTCATATTGAGATCTTTTAATAAAGGTATATTGTGTTTTTCCTATTTTTTATTTATTTATAGACATCTTAATATTGGTGTGGCTTGACCAAAGATATTTAAAAACCAAAGACACGCTAATTTTGATCATTTTTCACAATCTTTATATTTTTGATCTATGTAAAATATCCTTCATTCTCAATCACCCATTTTGACAGAGATTATAGAAAGGCAAAGGCTTAAAAAACAAACTAAACAAATTATCCTGCATGGTTAGGTATTAAGTTTCAACTCCAACATAACAAAGGTAACAAAATAAACAGATAAATCCCTAATTATTTATCAAAATATGTCGAACCTCAGGTCTCCATTGAAACTCTAAATGAAAATCTTCTTTCATTGAATAGTTTCAAACATCTGTTATATTTGTTATTGGCTCAAATATTAATGCTATCAACACACAGTTAAGGAAGAGGAAGCAGCAAAACTAGATCAGTGGAATGTTCCAGCATTTTAACATATCAAGCACTAATCATGCTTCCTATTTACTTATCATTTATTCAGAAGAAAATATAGCAGACAGACAAGATGTCTAGGATCATACAGAGTCCATTCAGCCTATTTAAAATACAGTACTTTCATTCTTTCCTTTAGGTTATCATTAAAATATTTTTACTGTTGCATTTTCCTGTGCTTGTTTGTTAATTCAACAAATATTACAAATTGTCAAACCCCCTTTGTTGCAACCCAAATATAATGGTGTGGAGACACATTGTTAGTCTAATTGAAGCACTGTAATGGTCAATATTGTTGATCTGATCCCTTGTTGATAACTTACAGAGTATGCATATCAGGTTAGAGGTTTTTATGTGTGGTTAAAGGCTGTTTTCTTAAAATTCAACGTATTTAACATTGCTGTCAGTAGTAAATGCAAGATTTCAATTTCTCATGCCATACAATTTAACCCCAAGTTCTAACTTAATATAATTACAAGCTTAAAACTTTGATACAAATAAATATTGCCAGTATTTCAAGTTCATGTTTATCTAAATGTTGCTGAAGCTCAGCCACGGATGACCTTTAGCATTTAGAGCAAGCCTTATGTGTCATTATAGAGGCAAGTGTTGTGTCTAACCTCTGTAGCCCGACTCCTGGTACCGCTCTCTGAACGTAACAGCATGATGTCTCCAGAGAAATCTCTTTTAGAAGAAATCCAAGAGTTTCAAGGTAATATCTGGTATTTCTTCCAGATAAAGGACAGTTTAGGCAGGCTGAAACAGACCACAGGCGTGAATGAAACAGAATAAAGCCTAAGCCTCTTTCCCACTCAACAACACAATGACTAACTCGCAGAGAGCAGGTTTATTGTATGGCACCCCCCAAAACATTGTGCCGTGCATGCACAAATAAAACCGACTGCAACGCACAAAGGCCACAGATGGATGATGGGGTTGGATTATCAAAGATAATTATGCTTAATGGATAGCACGAGAAGTTTTGTTCATTACAGTACCACACATTCTTGTGTAAAACATACTGTAACTCAGGGTTTGCAAAGGTGACTATATATATTAAAAACAACACGTTTTCCTAGGCGTCGTTTGCTTCTAGACGGGGTGACACATTTTAGGTTGTGTAACGACCAAGGGTCAGAGTGTTTTTCTGTCACATACGGTGTGACAACAGCTTCGTGTGTGTTATTGTTTGTAAGCAGCATAGTCAGATAGGATGGAGGGAATGCATGCTGTCATCAGAATCAAAGGTTCCATTGAAAGAAAAAGCTGAATCAGGTCCAGTCATGTGCTTTTCAAACTGACACAGGAATAAAGATGCAGACAGCATGGGGACAGAGCTAGAGGATGAAACACAACCGACAGAATGTGTGTTGAGCTGGATTTCAGCCAAGTAGAACTTAAGTGGAAATAAAGCCGAAAATACGGGAACAAAGACTGTTCTTTGTGTTTGAACCCTGATGGCAAACATCCCTTTAGGCAACTGAGAGGGCAGCCAGCAACTCCAGGCTGAGATGAGAGTTGCGTGGGTAGCTTATCCATGCGGCCTGACGATTGTTAGGACTCTACTGTAATTTCTGACAATTAAACCTGATGTAGTGATTATTTATTTATACAGACTTACTCGCAACAGTTTGTCTGCAGTTGGCAGGATGTGCTTTTTGTTTTAATGTGAAATCAACTGAACTCTTGAACGTGAGGACTATAAAAAGAGGTGACTAAACAAAAAAAAAGGGCAACAGTATGATGGATGGATGCATAGACAGACAAATGACCAAGGTTAATGTCTTTGAAAATCTTTCTTGTTTGTCATATTTCTATTAAAGTAAACAGTTTCGATTTTGGTCACAATTCTGGTAACAGCATTTGGGTTGTGCTCCAGCTGCCTGACTGATGTGTTTACAGAGACCCTTTATACGTAAAATTACTTTAATCCAAGTTACTGAAAATAAAAGCATTAACACAGATTTTCTGTGCTCTTTTGAAGTAGGAGACCCCTAATTTTAACCTAATTTTAATGCTAGTTGAAGGATTAAGTTAAGGTCTAAGTTCACAATGACCTTTTTTCTGTGGTCTTTGGTCTTCACCGTCGTAGTGTCTAGCTCGAATACTGATTTCGATTGTGAGATTTTACTACTAATTGCTTTGAACAGGTATTCCTAATATTAAATGTTTGAAGTAAATGTTAAATGATTAAAGCAATGGGTCTTAATGGATAAAATTTGTGCAATGTAAAAGCTGCGTGTGTTTTCTTTTTAGCTTTTTAACTCGTTTTGTGTGTCTGAAAATGAAAAGAATTGTTATATATTTCAGCTGAAAATAGACAGAACTTACTGAGTGTAGCATAAACAGCCTGGAGCTATAATTTCTACATGGCCTGGTTTCAGACCATACGTAACAAAACAAAATCAATTCAATTTTTTTGTAATCCATTACATCCCTCTCTCTCTATTTCTCTCTCTCCCGTTTTTTGAAACACCTCACACAGTTTAAGTAAAATATTAATGAAAAGTGACAGTAGAAAGATGGATTGGGGGAAAGTGCAACAATTGTCTTAATACATTTTTGAGATAAAAAAAACTAAGCCAAAAACTAAGGATAAAAAACCAGTTTGTACGTTGTTTATATAAACTGGCTTTTAGATAAAGTCAGTCAGTTGTAAAACATCATGAAAGAGCAAAAATTACATGGAAATGAGCTCAGGCATCTTAAACGTCATAAATTCTGGATGTACAGAATCAATAATTTAACCAATGTGGGGATGAAAACATAAACCAGGCAGTAGCTCATATCCACCGTTTTGCAGATAATGCTGATCTATGACAGACAGACTGTTCGATGCATCAGTAAGTACAAATCCTTTTGTTTAAAAAACAGAAATTCCAATATTTCTAGTATAAAGTATTATCGAATACTTTAATTGTGCCACGGCTACTGCTTTAGCTTACACTGAAGCCATCTTTAATAGCAACACCAATATTTAATAGGCAGCTAGAGCCTAAAAAGAGAAAGTGGGACATACTAAGCAACAATAACAACAAAGACAACAGACCAATAAATATATAAATAAATATGTAAGAGATGCTTTTGTAGGTCTTATACAGAAATTCAAACAAATGTAAAAGCGAAAACGCATGCACGTGTTCAGCTGTACCCCGGTTGTAAACCTATCCTATCTTGCACATAGAAACATTTAGGCCTGGTGTGTCCTTAACAAAAAAAAGAAAAAAGCTCACACACAGTTACTCATATTGACCTCAACTACAATCCCATTCCCACAGATCCCACAGCTAACCAGACACCCCAAAACAGATGAAACCACATATACACGCAGCAGTTCCAGCAAGCATTGAATAGATGAACCAGAGCAGATGAAAACATTAGCATTCTGTCAGGGTTTGAGATAAGGCTTCAAGTTCCTCACACATCCAACGTGCAGCAGAGCATAACAACAGAACGAAAGCCAAAGAGAGAAGGATTGAGAGAGGAAAAGCATAGGAAGGTAGTCAGGGACGGCCTGGGGAGTGTCTGCGAATGACTGGAACATGAAGGCATATGCAAAAGTGAGGGAGAGGTGTGCTGAACTTTAGTTAATGGCTAAAGTAAAACAAGAAGATGACATCAGTCGGAGTACCTTACTATTGAGCCTGGCCCTCCTGGCTTCTTCATTGTTTTTATCCTTTTGTACGGCTTCTCTTCTTCTTCCAAGAGCAGATCCCATCTCACACTCACATAGGCACTCGCCGCCGTCACACAGAAAGTCCAGTGGGTCAGCTACGATTTTCATGCCACTACATCCTCCATATGGCCAAACCAGAACCCCACCCCTCCCCGCCGTTACTCCTTCCTCCACCGCTCTCCTCTTCTCCTCCTCCTCCTCCTCTTTCACTGCCTTTCGTCTTGTCAAACTAACACGTGCAGACTCACATGGTCACTCACACAAACACTCACCACTGACTCCTGTTCATACACAGACACATAGTGTTGGTAAGGGGTGATTGCACTGGAGAGCAAGCTGACAAATAAAGAGAGAGAGTGGGGAGTTACAGGAGGGAGGCTGGGAAAACTCAGTGAGGAGAGAAAAAGTGTAAGATAGTAAGAGGGGAAAAATCAGATGAGAAAAACAAATGAAAAGTCGGGGAAAAGAGGAAATAAACTAAAGAGATAAACCAAATTATTTTTTGATAGGAAATGTAAATATGACTAAAGTATTCCTTTGTGCAAATCCATTACAAGTTTTACATTAGTTGCTTTTGCAATAAAAATGTTTGGGCTCTGAATAAATGCTCTGAGCATTACATGCACAGTGAGTTACATTCTTCATATAGTTTTTTTGTAACCGAATGTACAACTATAAATCTCCTTTTATTCATAAAAACAACTATCAAAGGAACCTCTGTAAAACTACGTTGTTGACAGGTTTTGTGAATGTAGCGTGAATTTATCTTTCTCACATTTGATACAATACCAAGGAATGTTGAAAGTGAAAAATTATTCCCTCTTCATTACTTAGGGCTATTGCAATGGATTTATCATGTGAGGATCCTTCAAGTTAAGTTCCACTACATCCCATATATAACCTGCCGGGCGATTGGGTGAGTAGAGGGCACTTTTATTCAGTAAACTCACTTTTTCATTCAATTATGTAGTTTAAGGCCATTTTAGCTTTTTAAAAATAGTTTATTATCCTATTCAAAATACCTATTAAAAAACACTGGTATTCTACATACTTCTATAATTTTTTAAGCTTTTGTTTTCATCTATCATCTCCAGTCAGCCTCTCAATTCTCCTATAACGTCTGAAAAACAATAAAATAATCAAACCTTTCTCTGTACAGGTAAAAAAGGGACATCTCAGCAGATAAACAAATTTCTGACTTTCACTTGATTGAGACAACAAAATACCTCCGGTTCCTGCTATGTGCCCGATTGATAATTATTTTTGTTAACATGTAGTTAACTAGGTATACCTGAAACAGTGGCCGGTGCATCTGTCGTTTCACAAAGGACTTAAAAATACTGCTCGTATAAACGCAGCTTTTTCAAGTACTTTGCCTCATGGCATTCATGAACACATTATGAAATAGTGCGTTATTAACATCTCTCTATTACTGTTTCCCCTCAAGCTTTCCAATGCCCCAACCAGCTTTGTCATCACCATAACATTTATACAGTATATGTATAGTATTTTTTTTTTTGGTATTTTAGACATTTATATGTTTATCTATTTTACCCTAACATATAATCTCATATGTGGATAACATTGTTTGAGTATTTTGATGCACTTTAGATTGCACCAATTCTTTCAAAATCAAAACTAAGAACTTACGACAACTCTGGTAACGGTAAAGTTTACAATGTGAAATAAAATATCATTGGGTTAGTTGTAACAAAGTCAGAAAGCATCTTAGCAAGTTCTTACACACATGCACTGTGTCGTCACCAGAGCATACAATGGAACATTTCCATGAAGTTACCATGCATGATTGACCAGGGCAGTAATAGTGTGAGTAGGTTTGGTTCAGTCAGGCAAAGAAAAAAAAAAGTAGTGGGAAATTCCTATCAACTATGACCTGATTTTAAACTTTAGCCCGACGCTAATGAACACCATGGTAGCAAAGTGGGCTAATGTTTCACCTCCTACATACATGGCAGTGTGTTGTGGGATGAACGGCTTTTCACTCTTGATTCCTTTGTATGTTATTGCCTTAAAATAAAAGGTGTTGTTTATAAGGAAGAAAAAAAACAAGGGAGGGCAGTGTAACAGCAGGACTGCTAAGTAAAACCAATGTTTGGAAAAATAAATACCATTTAATATTAGTAAAGCCTTGAGGAAGAACTGCAGATCTTAAACATGCATGATTTATGACAACTGCAACAGAATCCTCCATCTATCTTAGTATCTCAGTGCAGGGAATCCCACATTTGACAAAGTTTGATGTGGCCTTGGCACAATGGACAGAATAGTTGTCTTACAATAAGGTAGGTTGCAGGTTTAATTTCCACATTATGTCAATGTTTGATTAGAAAAGTGATACATAAATAAAGCACATTTTGTATTTTAAAAGAAAAAAAACTATAACTTGTAATTGTGTTTGTTGACCATGATTGCCATTACGATGCTCTTGAAAGAAAGCCTGTTCTTCCATTTTAATTATAAATAATTATCCCAATTACCATTCTCTCATTTTTTGGTTTTGCTTTCCAGGATGGTAGCAGATGTGTACATGTCCTTATTTATTTATTTTTATGTGTTCCACTGCAACTGAAATTAGAGAAAAAGGTCACTAACAACAAACCTTATCCAAACCTATGATTTACTTATACTGTAAAATCCCTAATGGCAATAACTAACCTATTTTCTGTATGTCACTCCAGTACAAATCACTCATTCTTTTCTAAATCAAAGTAGAATGGGAGAAAACAGAAGCAGGTCTTACCAGAATGGTTGGAAAAGAGCATTATTTGAGAGCTAGACTGATCCCATTCTCCTTGCTCATTGCTGTTTCTTCCCTGTCTCATTCAGCTTTTCTTACTGAATCACTCATCGAACGTGCAAAGCACACATTCACTGATCAGTAATACATGATAAACAAATCACTCATCTCACTCGTAATTTTGTATCATTATTGTCCGAAATATGTTTTTATCTTGTAGTCACTATTTGTCCAAAACTGAAATTCAAAAATCTAAAATTTAGGACTCCAAACTGATCAAAACAAAAACTGAATCTAACTCAAATAGTCACCTGATGCATCGTGGATAATAGTTTATGTAGTTCAAAAAAGTCAAAAAAAGCAGTTCTTGTTGCTTTTATTACAGTCCAGGCAAAACAAGTTATGAGCTGATAACTGACTGGCTGACTGAGTACTAACTGGTAAAAACCATATGACCACCCACGTGCATAATGACCCACCTAAAATCTACCTATTTATACTGTGACACACCCACAACCCAAACTGAAATTAATTACCTAATTAAGTGAATTGCTAAACAAAAAACTAATTTTATATGAAACAAAAATTCTAACTATAAATCAACTGGAAAATAACAATGAATTAAAGTATCTAAATTCTAAGATTTAACAAAAAAAATAAATGGAGAAATAACTCCTACAGATCTGTTCTTAGCTTGTTGGGTGTTGATACTGAATTCTTACAAATTCAAATACAAATTTCACATATATTTTTGACAAAGTACTTAATATTAACCTTCAAATAAATGTAACATGCTGATTTTAATAGATAGTTGGAAAGAAAAGCAACTCAACCACCTGATAAAGAAGGCTGTTCTGGGGACAAATGTGGAATCTCTGGAGTTGATGATGGAAAGAAGAATTTTACATAAAATCAAGAAAATCATAGACAACCCTGAACCTCCTTTTCATGATACTGTTACAGGTAAACAGAGTCTCCACAGTCAAAGGCTTCTTCAGCTTAGTTGCAAAACAGAACGCTACAGAAGATCTTTCCTGCCCACAGCCATCACCATCTATAACAATCCTCAGTTAAATGAGATACTCCAACAACATTTAATTTAGTATTTTTGATTTTGATTTGATTTGATTGATGTGTCAAAATTCAAATGATTCCAAAAATGTTAACTTCTACAGTGACAAAAAACAAGCTCCCTAGGGAGGGGTCGTCACTAGTGGAACCACTCAGAAGATGTGATATTAATATGTCCAGCTGAATGGTTTGTAGTACATGCAGTTACTGTTATGTAAACACAGATTTTACTAGTGTATTTGGCGGACTGTTTGGCACTGCGTGTGGCCGATGCTGGGAAACAATGAGCAAAACCGCAGATGCAAATTGTAGCAACTGTTCATTGTTATTGCTTAAATTGTTGTTCTTTGTTTAAACGTTGTAATCCTGGGTTTGAGTGGTGTATGAAACAGTTATTTTGCACTAAAAACTACAGGTTTCTTTTTGTCTGTGTGTTTTTTTACTTTTGCAGCAACCGCGTCTTGGATGCTAGAGTCCATAACAGATATAAATAAATAAAAGTATAACAGAGCTTTCACAGTTGTGTTATAAATTTAGAAGCTATTAACATCAGCCTTTCACTGAAAAGATCAAAAGTATTTTTTAAGATAGATTTTTGTGCACTCAGTCATCTATAGAACAATGCAACAATAATATTTGCTTCATTTATCGTTAATGGCCTACAATCTAAGATGTAACTTGTTTTTGCTAGTTTACGTAACAATGGGGGCTGCACAGTAGCACAGTTTGTTGGTAACTTGCAGCAGGTACTGGGTTCAATTTCCACCTTGAGTCTATTCTCTATGTCCAATTAAACTAACAGGCTTATTGAATTCTTTAAATTGTCCTTACATGTGTATGTCCTGCCCTACGATGGACTTGCGACCTGTCCTGGGTAAACCGCCAACTATCGCCTGATGACCGCTGGTGATAGGCACCAGCAGGCCCTCATGACCCCACAAGGATAAGAGGGTTGGAAAATGGATGGATGGTTGGAAGTAGCAGAGCTGTAAAATGCATGTTGCAGCAGGCTAAATCATTAAACTAAGGTAGTAGATGAATTATATTTTTATCCTTTTAAAGTGGTAAATATAAAAGTAAAACAACATAAAAAAAGAAGACAGGAATGTAAACAGATTTGTTTACAAGTTTGGTTAATCTAAATACGGTATTGGACAACATGTAAGGCTTGACCCCTTTGCAACTGACGAGCTTCATAACCTTCAGTCTTCAGATTTTAGACCATTTGCTGCATTTCAACCTGTCCTCTCTGTCCCCCTTCCTGTCCAACCAGTGTAGAACCAGGGCCACAAAACCTTTAGAAAATAAGCTGCTTTCAAACATATTGCTGCCTTCAGATCCTTGACATAAGCATTAAGACTGCTTATAAATAAAGTAGGACGATGTAATGTCTCGTGTCAAACATTATTTAACAATTGTAGATGGAAATGAAATGAACACAAGCCACTGTCTGAAAACTAGGATCAATTTGAATGTATGTACGACTGAATTGAAATGATTTCTCTTGTGAAGTGCCTCAAGATGACATTCTTTGTGAATTGGCGCTGCATAAATAAGCCAACTTAAATTAAATTAAATTGTACGGGGGGTAGTAGGGGTAGTAACAATGAGGATTAGAAGGTCCTAGGTATGAAACATAAATTGAGTGCATACTAAGTTAGAATTTCATGACAGCCTACTTATCAAAGAAAGCGTTTTACTAAAGGAGAATGATAAAAAAATATAACTGCTGTTGCTAAGAGCAAGATGGCAGAGATTCCAATAAAAAGAGGTGAAGAACTACAGGCGTATGTAGCAGCTTGTTGTCACAAACAATAACAAGCCTGGGACAGCTCCAAGAGCCTGGCACTATTGTTCTTGAAATCATATATAAAAAATCAAGATGAATCAAGACAGAAAACCAATATCCAAGCATTCGAGCAAAACAAAAAATAAAGAATTTTTAAAAAAGGTTTATCGCTTTTCCACCTGGTAACAATGTTTCTGTGACAGATAAAAACTAACAAAGAGACAAAGCTAACAGGCATAATTTTCTCTAATCATCGGATGAGGTTTAATACATTTACATTCATTTTTTTTCTGTTCCACTTATCAAACCCACTTACAACACCAATATGAATTCAGGCCCAAATTGGGTTCAAAATCCATGTTTCTTCCTTTATTTAGCCACAATATGTTTTTTATGATTTACAGCATATGTTTATAGCTTTCCACAGTAGACTTTCTGAAGAAGATCCAAAGACAGACAGGACAAACATAAAAACTCCAGCGTAGGACTCAAAGCAAAAAAAAAACAGAAAAACAAAATCTCTGTTTCACATAGTGGAAGTCTTATTTTTATGCATTCTGGTTCACAGTCATGGTTTAGTGGGACACTGGCAACTAAGCCATCATTAGTGTTATTAATTCCATCTGTGCATTTCCCACTGTGACAAATTAAAAAGTCTGCTGTGAGAAAGGTCTACGCTCACACTCTGCCAGATTGTCTGAAACTCATAACAGAATTACAGAGCCGGTCTATACTCTGTTCTATGTTTTAGTTTCTGACCACCTTTCCCTTGCCAAAACCAATATCTGGCAAAATTAGCCAGTTGAATCTGTTCGCCAAAGCCTCAAGATTACTGTAGCTGTCTGGTCCATCTGTGCTATGCTCATACCCAATCTAAAACAAAAAACATTGATTCACTCCTTACAGGTATATCAAAACATTGTAAAAAAGTTGAAAATGTTAAAATGATTTCAAAAAAAGTTTTATCTAGATTCTTAGATGCTGGTCTTACAGAATAAAAAAACCCAAATATTTGCATCCAAAAATATATTTATATTGCATTAAACCTATTGAATGAAAACATGTATAAAAGTTCTGTAATGGTTATTTTTTTAGTCTTTACAGATGTCCACAGAACAGTCCCTGACTCCCTCCAAAAGCAAGATGAAACAAAAAAGGTCAATATTAAATAAGGTAGGTAATTATAGAGAGCTGTATACTTGCACAATCATAAAAATGTGAATGGCAGGACAAAGAGTGGTAGGTTAAAGGTACACCAGCAACAGCGATAACTGCAGTTTAGGGAGGATTGTCAAGCAAAATCTGTTTAAGAAATTGGAGGAGCTGTGTGGACTGAACCTGGAGTCAGCGCATCAGGAGCCGCTATGCAAAGACCAATCCTTCACATGTGCTACAAATGTAGCTCTCCTAATGTCAATCCACTGCTTAAACAGAGTCAATGTCAGTAGTGTCCTACATGGGCCAAAGATAAAATAATTTAATTGTCTATAAGTGACCCAAAGTCCTCTTATCAGGATTAAGTAAAGTTTGCATTTTGTTTAAAATGGTTACAGGGCCAGGAGGAAGAGCAAAGAGCCATAATTGTGCTTGAAGTTTATTTATTTCTAGAATCAATGAGGACCTGTACCATGCCATCTGCTGGTACAGGTCCACTATGAATTCAACAGTCAAAGCAGTCATCTTGCAGGACATTTTAGAGCTATTGATGCTTACTTTTGGCGATTAGATTCATGGATATACCGATTAAATTTTCCAACATAACGTAGTGCACGCCCACACTGCAATGCTATCGAAACCTGGTTCAATGACCATGGTGTTGTTATGGCTGTTTTTCCAGCCAATTTACCTGAACTGAACCCCCTGGAGAAACTACAGGATATTTATCAAGATGAGAGACACCACTACTAACAATGCAAACGACATGAAAGCCACTATCATAGAAACCTGAGTTACCATAAGACCAATTTAGAGTCGCAAAGCCATAGGCTGATCACCTCAAAATATATAAGCCACTAAACCGCCTCTCAGCTTTACATTTTCATTTGTCTTGCAAATACTTAATTAAACATTACAATGCGTATTTGATGCCAATTTGAATGTTCTGTAGTTTGTACGCAACGTGTAGTCGCAGGGTTCTTTATGTTAGAGCACATATTGCCCATATATAAGCTTCCTAATGGCTCACACAGCCTCAAGGGACTAGTTCAATTACACATGAATGTACAATCAAATACACAGAAGAGCTTTTACTATGGGGATGTTGATGAAAATCCTATTAATGTTGGTAAATAAAATTTAACAAGATCCCTCAGGATGCAAATATCTAAAAAGAAATTAAAGATGAGCAGTGAAGAAATGCTCTGATTCATGTTAAAGTGCAAAGTAAATGTAGCTAAACAAATTAGAGTGTACTTTTTTTTGAGACTTTAAATGCCACGGGTTATGTTTTATACCCTTCACATTAAAGTTAATGAAAACATATTTGAGCTAATTTTCAACAATCAGCAGACGACTTGTTGTATCATGGTGTCTCTGTTCATGCAGTTGCTATATGACATGATAAAATTTAGCTTGAGGTGGACAAGAGGACAAGGGCATGCACTGGCCATTACTCCAAATAGCCATCATTACTACATAACAGTTGTAGAAAAAACAATGTGTCGCACATTATAGTATTACGATCAAGTTTTGTATTTTTTGTATTACTCCTTCATTTAAAAATATACTTTTGTTCAGAAGGTTCAATCCTTATACTAACACCCCATGGATTTTCTCTGAGGTTGTTTGTCCTTACCTTGGTGTGAAGCTTAGACAATTGTTTTTCATCCAAGTAAGTCTGAGTGTAGACACGACGTTTATAGCGGAACTGAAACAAGAGAACAAATAACATTTGATAGTTTAGTTTTAACATTTTTTGTGAAGATTAACAAAAAACATTACAAATAAATTGAGAACCTTTCATTTAGTTCCTTAGGCAAAACAATGTTTATCATTGTTTCCAAATATACATTTTTCTCTAAAGCCTACAACTCACTGTAACTTAAGTATGAAGTGTAGTGGCACAACAATCGAACAAGGGCACAAAATTTTTTTGCACATTCAATATTGAAATTATGTTCTACCCACTGTTTGTGAAACAGCATACTTTTGAAAAAGTAATTTTTTTAAAAATAAATGAGAGAAACATCTGAGCGCATCAGTAAAAAGCTTAGAGAGCACATATAAACTACAGACTGAGGTTCAAAAAAGAAAATGCAACTGCTGGCAGCCAGATCTGGATATTGACTAATCTGTCTCCAGAACCACCGTTTGTGTTCATCTTTAAGTTGATTTAAGTTGTGCAACAAACTGTGCACTTCTGTACAAAAACATTTTACATTATTTCAGCTTTAAAACAACACTTTTTTTCTTTATGGTTTGCATGCATTTCAAAACAAAAGGGCTGTGATGCATATCTATTCAGTTGGAATTCAGTTTTCGATCTAATTTTCTTTCCAAGGAAACCCAGAATATTGCACTGAATCACTGAGTTGAAGGATTAGTTGATGGATTAGAATCCATCTACATCTAAAAATTGAAGGCTAGGCCCTGGGGGTACAAATAAACAAATAACAAATGGAAGGGGTTTAGGCACTTTGCAATTTGCAAGAAAAAAGCAGATGTTAAGAATTTTCAAAGACGTTTTGCTAGTAATATGCCTGTGATTAATAAATAAATCAGCGTGAAAGATGACTTTTGTTCCTCCTAACCTAGTATTTTGAGGAATGTGAAAACAGCAACAATAGGAGTTGACTCATTTCTATTAATCTAATCTTGCTACTACAGCCAGGTATCCGTGAGATAATAAGTCAATGTGTTTATCACAAATCAAGTCATCAAGTAACAATACG
>JAVLVB010000262.1:294762-352225 GCA_032876305.1 Orestias chungarensis
TATATATATATATATATATATATATATATATATATATATATATATATATATATATATATATATATATATATATATATATATATTCCTGCTTGAAACCAAATCAAACTTAGACTTAGATTACCAAAGGTAAACAGAATTGCTTTGTCTAATTAATGACCAGGAATAACTTACAGATAAGAACAGCTTAAAAAGTATTTTCTAAAACAAGTTTCTAAAACAAACTATTGTATTGTAAAATTAATTAATTTCGGCTCATCCTGTCTGACAACGGTTGTCCTTAAACACATCGGAAATGTGATCACTTTGTGGATCTGATAAATGTGATCCCTCATCTACATAAATTACGTTGCATTCATTTGCTACCATGTTCCCTAACTCTTTAATTTTATAGGAAATGCAAGGATAAAGTACACAACTTGCCCACTGGACACCTTGCAATTTCCTATATTCTGTATATTGAAACTGTTTTGGGATTTTTGATTTCTGCCTTACCCTCACCCCTATCAGCATGTCATCTGCTCTCACGTTGCCCGACCAAATTGTGTGACCTAACCTCAGATTCTAGCCTGTACCACGGATCATCTTGCTGGCTCTCCTTCCAGTGTCTAGACACTTCTTCTTGCAGGGACTAAACAACGGGTTGGCCACTTTAGTTCTCGCTGGTCCAACACATGTGAATCAAATGTCCAAATCACCTCTTAAGAAAAATCAAGTTGTGTAGAGTCCTGCTACTGACCTGATTATTTGAATTGGGTGTGTTGAAGCAAAGACACGTCTAAAACAGGCAGGAAACCGGCCCTCGTTACCCACACCTGGTCAAGACTTGCAGGTCTGTCAATTTCTTGGATCTTTCTGAAGCCTTACAACAGAGTCTCTTTTTACCCATCAGTAACCTGTCAACCTTTATTTACAGTGTTATTCAAGAAACTTCCTCTTTGTCATTTCGGTGTGTTGGCTGAAATTCTGGGTCCACTGGTCACATAACAGAGAAAATATTTGGGTAGGTCTTCACTTTGATTCTTGTTTGAGTCTCTAAAAGCGTATCTTTTTCTATCTTTATCTCAACTTTACCAACAAGGTACATCCAGAAAGGAAAAAAAAGGATTTTATCTGCTAATCCAAACCTGTCAATCATCTCTGCACAGTCCAGGTCCATGGGTATAACTGCAGGTCAATCAATGGCCTACACAGTGTTCAAACGGAGCAGTAGTGGACATAAATATCTATGCCCAACTAACCAAAAGCTTTTTAAAATACCACTACAAACAATTCAACAAATATAATACAAAAGAACAACACACATAAAAGTCATTAATAGAATATGTTGACTGTAAGTACTGCATGTCAGTGTTCTTCTGCTACCACAGAACGTCACCCGCAACAAATAACAAATTACACTTCATCCTTACATATTCAATTGTCCACATAAACTAAGCAATGCAATCATACAAAGTCATAGTAATTAAACTGTATAGAAAATTACTGATAGGACCTTGCTAAATTATATGAGGTGGATTAAAATTAAATGCTAGAATAATTTTGAAAATCAAAAATAATCTTCTTTTTTTTATTAATAATGCTTTGTCCCTGTTGCCACTGGAGCAATTCGGAAAATAATCCCGACTCCTCATAAAACCATGTGACAACTTGAGGCCACAGTCTGTGAAGTGATTTTATGTGCACACTATTCTCTCAGATCACACACTTTGATGGACAAGCACTGCAATTATCTCTGATAGATGACAGCTGCTCTAAACACCACACCGTCATTAAGGACAGCGTTATTGTTATAAAGTTTGACTGACACACCATGATAGTAGCAGACAAACAAACATGGGGATGGCTGGTTTTTGAGCCTGCATAGGCCAAAACAACAGCACATTCAGCGTCACTGCTTATATATAACACTGGCTTATTTTTTATTACATACATGAAAGTTAGAACAAATGGTAAAACACCAGATTCTTTCTGATATATAAAAATTAGACCAAGATTATTGCTTCCACAGCTTTTCCCACATAAAGTATTACATATATGCTGTACAGTTGTAAAATATGCTCCCACAGTCCAAAAACATGACTGATTGGGCACTCTAAATTGGCCTTACGTGTGAGTGTGTGTATGAGTGGTTGTTTGTCCTGTATATGTCTGTGTTGCCCTGCGATGGACTGGCGACCTGTCCAGGGTTTACCCCTGCCTCTTGCCCGTTGCAAGCTGGAGATAGGCGCCAGCAGACCCACCCAACCCCAATAGGGACAAGGGTGTACAGAAAATGGATAGATGGATGTTTGTTGCCTTTTAAATAACCATTCACTGATCAATACTTCTCAATAGCATTTTTTTCTCTTTTTTTTTTGGGGAGTGTTGTTTTGCCTTAGTTATAATCATAGCCAGGAATACTGATTAATTAGAGAAGAAGCCTTGCATAAAGACACATAGATGTCTTTATACTGCAATAATTGAGGCACAGTCCCTACACTCATATAATATCTACGAACCTTAATAATACTAATAACGCTAGTATCAATTGGTTTAATCAAAAATAAAAGACATTTTTAAAGTTGGATCACACTTGCCAAAGCTTACAACAAAACAGGGTGAAATTTGTGAGTTTACCTGAAAAAAGCTGATAAATATTGATAACCAGGCATAGAGGCAAACTTTTGCAAAGCCAAGACATAGGATGCCACCAGATACCTGACAAAGTATAGAAGTATACCATGATTTAAGGTGAAAAGATATATATTTTTTATAACTTCAAAACTTAATAAACATTGGCTATCTCACAAAACCTTTTTTCTTATTTCACAATTGTTGACCTCGTCTAAGAAAACTTTGAAGGGTGATTGTGGTGGTGGATTGGAGTCTCCAGAAAGTAGTTTGTGATGTAGTTTTGTTTTGGCTCAAAGTGAATTTTTCATTCCTGATGTTTTAATTTCTTTATTTCATTTGTTGATTGGGGATTGTTTTAACATCAGTATAAAGTTATATTTTGATTTAAATGGACCTTAGGGACAACAGTCTGCATCAAGATGTGGACTAACAGGGATGCAATTTAGTTGAGTAAACAAATGATTCCAATCAGATAATCCTGAGTGGTAGCATGAAAGAAAACTGAGAAATGCATACTGCAGTGATGTGTACCCCATCTTTTCTTTCCTTCCTTAATGCTCTCTTGCTCACAGCCCAAAATGTTTCATGCATATAGATGATGAGCACCCACCTCCAGGTAAGGTACAGGAGCAATGGATGGGAAAGGGTATTCTCTAAGCTGTCTCTCCTCATCCAGAAACTTGCCGGCCTTTCCATTGTAAGCTGGCTGGAAGAGGCCATAGTTGAGTACATCCTTCAGGCTCTGGTTGAGGTTACACAGGATACGTTGCTTGGACAGCCAGATTGGTGCATCCACATTGAATTTCAAACATTTCTGCAGAGACAAAAACAAACGACAAAAGATTAATCATCTAGTCTTTAATTTTACCCAGCTATTATGTTTCAGAGTTGCTGTTTTCATTGGATGCTGAAAATGTTTTTACACTTAAAACTGAGCGTGAAATCACTTTAAAAAGACCCCCACGCACAATCCAAAAAAGATTACAATAGGTCACTTTAGGTCAGTTTTGACTACTATACTAAAATATTAATCTGCAGTATACAGTATATGTGTGCCTACCGATGAAGGCAAATACTCAATACAAAAAACCAAAAAAACATATAATAAGTAACCATGAAACTAATTGCAATATATGTATTTTAGTCTACACTGAAAGAAAAAGATGTTTATGCCTTTTGTATTGAAAATATCTCATGTTAAAGTTGAGTTTTAAACCTTTGGTTTAAAACTCAACTTTAACTGTTTTAGGAGGTTAGTCTGAAAAGAAATGGAAACATTATGGGTCGCAGGCACATTATCTGACAGTTACCAAGTTGTTAAGGCTTCACTTCAGATGTTACAGAAAGAGAACAGAAAGGAAAATCAACTCACACCCTCAACTCTGTCCTTCTCACCCAGACATAACAACCACTTGCTGATGCCAACAAGCATGTGCAAAGGTGTGAACCCATTAAAAATGGCTGCTTATACAATTAAATCTGTAATAAAGCCCATTATCAAACTATATTGAGTGTTTTAAATGAGATACTCTGTTTTTTGTTTTCTCCAAATGTAACCAAGTAGTTTCAAATTACCCAATTCAAGTAACTTGCTGGACAGTAGGTTCTTAATTCCACATTAAGAACCTACTGATACTAAAAACATTTACACCAACAATGCAAACCATAGCGTGAACTTTTGTTGATGTTCTAGTAAGAACATGAGGCATACACAGTAAAACTTGTTTTTTTTCAGGACACAAACCATTAACATATTTATAGAACCTCTACTGCTTGCACCCAAAACACCTAATGTTATACTTTGAAGTTATTAGCCAATCGTCCACCATTCCTACTATTATAAGAAAAAACAGATGTCTGACTTACTGATTCAGGAATAATACTATATCCAAAACATTTTGCAAACTGATAAAAGAACTTTGTTAATAACATGAAATTCCAGTTCAACGTTATTTCTGTGTACCAGTTAACTTATCATAAATAACTTAGACAAACATAACTAAATAAAAGGCACTTTCTTGTAAAGTGCCTTGAGACGACATCTGTTGTAAATTGGCGCTATATAAATTAACTGATTCTTGAACTCTGTACTAACATTTACGATTTCCAATTTGACCTAAAAAAACAAAACAAACAAAAAAAAGACAGAACCTTTCAATCATTTACTCTAATTAGACATTCGAACCTTAGCTTGTCTCTATGAACGGTTACACAACAGAAAAATGCTGTAACAATCTCTTTCGTCATATGACACAAAGGTTATAAAGAAAACACATTCCAATGCTCCATTGTTTATTGGACAATTTTTAAATAAGTGGCTATACAGTATATAATCCCTACTCTGTTTAGCAGTGGATAATGATTCAGGTTGTAGGAAAACATTACTTAGTACATTATCATTATCTAGAAAGGTATATATTTATAAAGCTTTGAAAGCATGGAATAAACACATTTCTTCTGGATGCTGTTGCCTGATTTAGGGTCTTTACATTTTGTTTCCTTTTTATGCTCTCAGTCCTCCGCCTGAATACCAAAGCACCATATAACACTGCATACAGGATCATTTTCTGGCTGGGTGGCAGAGGTTGTTGCTCTATGTGGGAGAAAAACTAAACAGTCGTGAAATTAGGTACACTTGGCTCAATCACTGGAGCAATACTTAATATTCCACACATTTACCCCATTGTGTTCCACAACAAGCAATACATCACCTTCATTGGGGATTTAAACTGTTCCTATCAAAAGGATCAGAGTTGTAGTCATGTGAATGTCCGAGAGCTTTATCTAACAAAAAACTGTATTCTACCATAAAACAGAGTTTCCCATTTAATTGTTTTGAGGTTTTAGATAATTTGTCTTATCATTATCAGTTGTGAACCTATAATCTATTTAAAGGATACATAATAAAAATAATAAAAAAATACACAATGGTATAAGTAGTTTTTGTTGGTGTCAATCATTTTTGTGTTCTGTTAAACTCAATAAAAACGGAATAACAAGGAAAATTTTGATTAATCAGCCCAGGGTACATTAAGTAAATTGGTAATAATTTTTGCAGGAGGCATAGACTGTGCTTGTCATAGACCGGGCAACATGCATTCTCAAAAAGATTTGAAATCATTATGCTTTGTTTTTTTCTAATTATTGGCCAGTTTTAAAATTGACCATGCAATGAAAAGTTGAATGTCTGTCGTTGTTACAATTCTGGATTTGTAAGCTTACATAGAACTGGATGATAATAATGATAGTTTGATTTGAGTGGGGAAGACTGAATACAAAATAAGGTGGATTTGGTTGTCAGGCTAACTACACAGATTTCTATGAGCATTTTGTTTTATTTTTTGTCTTTTTATGTTGAAATTTGAGATAAGTTTCAAATATAAAAAGCTCTGTATCAACAAGATATTATATTTATCTGGTTTTTACAATAATACAATGCTGATGCAATTGTCCGATTTAAACTCCACAAACTTTGGATTATATATTTCAGTGTATTTGACTTCTGAGGGGATATTGACATTGAATTGTGGGGTTGCTTTGTCAAATTTAGTCTACCTACTGTATATTAAGCTGTTTAATTAGTGTCATAAACGTTTCTTCCGTTAAGAGCTACAGTTTTTTATCAATGGCATGGTACAAATTGGGGACTCAAACATTGATGGAAAGAGGAGTTCCTTAAACAAGAAATGGGCAACTATAAGAAGAAAGTTAACCATTGATTGGTATAGATATCTTTTCAGTAGAAGTGATGTTCATTAGCATCTAAAACACCTACAGTGGCAAGTTCATATTATGGCAGATATGTCCCCAAGAATCACATGTGTAACCTCATCAATGTAAAGCAAAGTTTTAGTTTTTCTAACAACGATAACTGGAGATTTGCTTGTTTGCATCCTGGTACTGTATGCCATGTCTTGTCAATCAAGTACATTATTGGCTGCATGTCCTGTCTATCTCTGTCAGGCCCAGTAAACTGGCAAGCTTTCCAAGGTCTTAACATCACTATATTTCATTGGTGATCATAAACCTAAATATTTTATATTGTTTTTGGGATTGTCATAAATCATTTAGCCACAACTCAGTGTCAGGTGTCTGCTTTGGCTACTACCAACCATTTTGAATTTTACAAATCAAAAATCATGATTTCTTCATCTATAGGAAAGGAACAAGACAGTTAATAGATGCCTTTTGGATTCTAGTTTGTTTAGTTACTCAACATGTCATTGCTTTATTTTTTAATTGTATCATTTTTATTAATTTCACACATGGAAATCTGGAATGATCCCTCCTAATTTTAACAATGTGAGTGACAGGATTAAGATGATAAGTGACTATGTTATATAGCGCTTTGAATGTTAAAAGGAGGCTTTAGACTTTAAAGAAAATGATCTTGAATCTGTTTCAGGATCAGGGTTGTAATAACTGCCAAAGTGAAATATGTCGCACAAAAAATTCTAAAATGCAGTGATTTTTAAAGCAATGCAGAACAGGTAAACTCAACTCTTAAAGGTTCCCCAGAGGTCTTAAGAAAGCTAGGAATGAATCTTACTTCTTCAGTGGATATGCAATGTTAATGCAATGCAGAGCCAGGCTTGAAACAACATTCCAAGCATGAAAGTATCAAAAAGGGGGGAAAAAAGAAATACATGCAGAGGAACGTAGACAAACAATTATGTCCCAAAAGTAAAAGAAAGACAAAAAAAGAAGGAAACCCACACAGCTATAGAGTATGCAGTAATTGATATAAGAGCGTTGTTTTTAGAGAGGTTTATCCAAAACCAGACATGGAAGACAAACAGTTTCTTATGTTTCCAGGGATCAGTGACAGTTAGAAGCCAAAGAGGTGAAAAAATTTACATTTCTATTATTTTATCTAATGAATTAAGTTAATTGACGATGGGGTTCTTAAAATATTTAAATAAATGAAAAATTTGTCAAAGTAAGAAATATAATTGCTTAAATATTTAACCCAAATGTGATAGTTTCAGATATTTTTCCAAAGAAGTCAGATGTCTTTTAGTACTAAAAGAGACCTTAATGAAAAGTTGCCCAGCTTTGTGAAGGTGTTTAAAAAAAAAACAAGGGACAAATCTTAAAAGTAACAAACCAAATGGTAAGTGGCATTTCAAGTGGCATTTCAAACATTCTTTGGAGTTCTCAGTAAATCTAGCGTAGCTAAATGTCGTAAAAGTAGTAAAGAGAGAGATGTTCTGTACAAGAAAGGAGAAGTCCTGATAATCAAAAAAATAGGCTTATATGTAATCCCTACATAATGTTGATAAATTTTCATTGATTGTAAACGAAAATAAGTAATTCTTATTATTTAAGGAAATATGTCTGGCGTACTGATTTTACATGTTATCCTGGTTTAAAGATGGGTCCAGATGGTCCGAAAAAATATAGCAGACATTACATAGATATAATTTGTATAATCCTTAACTCTTTTTGCCATGATAATAGGTTCACAAACAAGCTTTTTGTTTGACATAAAGGATGGCATGTAGTTAAGACTAGAGCCAAAAGTAAGACAGAATAGGACTGAGAGGGCAGTTTAATGACACTAATTTGTCAATGAGGAGAAATATTAATGACCAAAATATTCTCATTCATCATCACCTTATAGTGACAAATGTCAGGATAAATGAATTGTTAAGGGCACATTAAATGTGTATTAGCTCTTGTAAATCTCACGTATTACATCTCACATAAGTCGTTTTCTTGCAAAAATATAACGCACATCTTTCTAAAACACCCTGTATCCATTCCCCATATACTAAGACAAAGCTAGCATTACCCCCAGGGTGGTTGCATGGACATCTACTATATTGTCTGATTTAAGGATCCAGGTGGCGTCACAGAGAACTGAAGGAAATGCTCAACCATTCGCTTGCTCTTTGCATTGTTGAACTCAGTGCAACTGTCATGCAGCATACACACTAATAGATGTTACAATGGTGTGGGAAACCATCACTTTGTTTGCAAAAGCTGCATTGCACAGATGTACGGATTCAGTTTCCTGAAGCAGTTAAAGTTTAAAAAATGCAACAACAAAAAAATATATATATTATATAATATAGGGTGTATGTCAATCTTTAAATAACTAAGAAATTGTACAATGGCTTGAAGATCCATGCATGTCCAGCATGAGAATCTTGGCAATGATTTAACAGCTCTCTGCATGGTACTCATGAACCCATGTGGTTATATTGATCCCAGGGGCGTAATACATTCTCATGCTATGCTCTCTAAAAGTCTAAAGGTCAAATATTTCTAGCAGCAATCTCCAGTCTCTGGATTTTAAAGTAATATTTTCCCAGATTACAAGAAATAAATCACAGTGTTATAGACAGCTTTGGTTTTTTAACTGTGTATTAGACGTAGTAATCGGATAACGGATTGATGGGTCTCTGAGAGAGTTTAGGACAAAGGAGAGTATAGTATATGGACCCTTGGGTTACTAATAGACTAAGCTTGCGATGGTCCCTCCTTTTTATATCATGTCTATGCTGCCTATAAACAACAGTTTATTTTTTTCTCTTATTAAAAAATAATTTGTGAAGCATTTCAAAGCTGATAATTGTATGCCTTCAGCTAAAAAAAAATGAATAAAAGAGTGATACTGATGAGCTGATGGAATTGTTGTTATGAGAACATTGTAGATGCCTATGAAGCAGGGAAATTTAAAAAAAAAGTATGGTTAGTAAAAACAAAACACAGCAGGCCAACTGAGTAACCTTCAGGTTTACAAATCTAAAACTAAAACACTTTTAACAGCTTTGAAATATGACAATAATCAGAAGCTGAATGTTGAATTGCAATGGTTTTTTTGATTCCAGAACCCACTTTTGAGTATTTGTACAAAAAAAATTACTAACATTTTTCATGTCAAAAAAAGATTCTGTTACACCAGCAACAGCAACATGGAAGTGGCTTGAAGTAGGAAGGAAAGTCTTATCAACTGTTATGTAAATGCATCAGCAGAAGAGCAGATGCTGCTCTTATTAAACGAGGGTCAAAGACCACATCAATCTGAGTTAATTATGGTTATAGATCTACAAGTTATTATTTGTCATGTTATAACGGAATACCTCAATATATAAAAAAAAGGAAAACAGACCACTGTTTAATGACACTAAAGGAAAGCATTTGTTTACTTTAAATGTACACAAAAAAGGTTGTTCGAGACTTTTGTGAAGAGATTTAGGGTGAGATAGTAAAGGCGTTAAAAGAGCACCATACACCGATGCAAGACAGGAAGTACAAGTAAATGCTTGTGTTAAGACACTCCTGAATCGGAGATGTGGGACAGCATCTGACCTGAGCTAAGCAAAAAGAAAAAATAAGAAAAAAACAGGACTACTGCTTATGGGTCAAACACCCTTTTTTAATGGAAACAAAGGTTTTATATGATTTAGAAATCTAGTTCACAGGAGCTGATGGAAGAGTCGAGAGGGGCATTTTCCAAACTGCTTGTAGCCTAGCATGAAATCGTTGCTGTCATTTATGATTTGCGGACCAATTTCATATGATGACAGTCCACTGTTTTTTTTTTATTAATCAAAGACGAAAGTCAGCATAGCAATCTAGACAACTTTCTATTTTCCCCCTTTCAAAGCTTTACAGATATTTTGATTCTCCAGCACTTAGTTTATGCACATGCTGCCAAAACTAACAATACCTAATTTAAAAACAATGACATCAATATGCCTGATTGGTCAGCAAAGTCACCTGGCCATATCTGACCAGTATTGTCTCATTATGAGACAATAGATGAGACACAGGAAATTGTTAGAAAAAACTGTTTTATATTTTAACTGAGCAAAATCCAAATTCCAAAACATACTCAGCTTATAAAAGAGGTCAATGAAACAAAAATGAACTCAGTCAAGAAAATGTGAACAAATTTGCTGCACAACCGAAACATAACTGACCTAACAGAGAAATTACACACAAGGGTTTATTGGCTGGCTAATCAGACCATTAACAGACACACTAAGGTTAACTAAACAGAATATAATTACTAACTACAAATAAAATATTACAGTTAAGTTTGAAAAAAAATAAACTCCAAAACATAGAGCAAAAGCAAAAGGTATCATACTTTAAATACAAATATTCACCTAAATGAGAAAAACCTATGTACAGAAAGGGAAAAACTCCAAATGCCCCCTCTCCAGCGGGAGCTGGTGGTACAGTCCAATCATCCAATTAGTGTTTACATCCTTAGCTCTGGCCAACATCATGTCAGGCCCCTCACCAGGGACAACAGGTAAATACAGTTTAAATAAAGCAGAAATGAACAGTAACCGAAAACATGGGTTGAGAAAACTACATAAGTAGAAGAAGACAAATTAATGCCAGTTATAAAATAATTTAAGCTGATGCAGTAATTGATGCAAAAGAAGAGTTGAGTGAAGAATATATAAATTACATAGTTTTTAGTAGTTGAAGATTTCTGTCTTACTCAGATCTGGCTCAAGGGGTTAGGCTGATGCTATTACGTTATGTAAACAAATACAGCTTCACATGAATTACTTTGGCGAAATTATTAATGCCATTTGCTTATCATTTTAATTGGTATGCTGCACAGCACTATGTGTAAGTATAGCCACCTACTACAGTACTCTAAAGTAAAAAGACTCAAAAGCAAATTGAAAACATGAGGAAAAGCATCGTTAAATTCAACCACTCTCTCACTGATATTCCTTTATAACTAAATGGATTGTTTGTATTTTACAAATGTGACTTTCATTTTTTGGTAAATGGTCCTTAAACATAGTTTGGCTTGGTAATGTACCACACCTGGTAGGCTGATAATATAGGATGCTGAGATGTGAGAGCAATAACAAGCCTGAGTTGTTGGGTTGAGGTTAATTTATGATGAGAAAATTAGAGCAGAAGAACATGACAGAAGAGCTGGCATATGTGCAGAGAGTCACGTGAGGCACCTCTCAAATCCACACAGATGTGGAAAGCCATAACATTTAGGCTGCAGTTTTTGAGAGGCACTAAATCATTGTTTGTTGCCAAAGTGAATATGTTGGCACCGGTCCCCATTTGTTTACAGCTGCAGCCCGGGTGGCCTTGTGTCTTTATCAGTGTGTTCTCATGTCAAACTCATTCAAGCTCTGAGTTAGAACAAACTAGGATATATATTCTTTTTTTCCCTTATTTATTCTTTTTTACTTGTTCTCTGTTTGGTGCTGATACTTGGCACTGATTTATTGAAGGCCACGCTACAATCTTTTAGACGGGTAAAATAAGAGACATAATGTGGAGAATGAGCGGACAGACAAAATATGCGCAGAAAACAGATTTGAAATAAACAGAGATGCACTTAGTAGTATTGAAAGACACTAAAGAAAAAGCTAAAGGATTGACAGAAAAGACAGAGAGGTCAAATACTGACTGTCACATAAGCTCAAGCCTTGTACATATAACTGGACATTTGTATGTTAAAGCTAAGTCAGCTTTATCTAACCCACGATGAAATGATTTGCACAACTGTAATTATATTGCTTCAACTAAGATAGATGTTGAGAAGTAAAACACATGGTACAGAACGTGCAATAAAAACAAGAGGCTACGCTGAGCCCTTCAACTTCTATTACTACTTTTAATACCAATACTAATGGTTAAGGCTAAAGTTTGCTTTTTCCCAAAGGGGTGTCAGTTGCCATGGACATGTAAAAAACACATATAAATAAGCAAAACAAAATTACACCGGACTCTCCAACAATCGTGCCATAAAGTTATTGTACAACAATATCAATACAAATTCAAATATTAATTCATACAAAGTTCTCAGTAGAGTTTCTGATGCATTCAGTTGAAAAACGAGGCATTATCATTAGCCAACTAAAAGAGCTAATAATAATAATAATAACAATGATAAGTAACAATTAAACTAATAATAAAGGCGATAATAATGATAGTAATTAAAAAACATTAGGTTTAAAATATACATGCCCAAGCTGGTTGTTTGTTGCCACAGACATTTCAAAATATATATGTAATTGAGAAGAGGTAAGAAAATGCCACTACAGACCCAAGTTCAAGCTAGCATGGGACAGTTCGTCAGAGTGTAAACAAACACATATTACATCATTGTGATTTGGAATTCAAAGCAGAGTCCAAAAGTGCCCCCAGTAATTAAGAGGAATTGTTTGTGTGCCTCTGTTTGGGCTTGTGCAAGCAGGAATGATGCATGGATCAGGGAATGACTGCAGTATCTCTGAAGGGACAGATGGCATCCACTCTCAATGGAAAGAGACAACTCATTGTTGTTGCCTCAAAGGAGAAAAGAAAGAAGAGTAAAGCACGGTGGTGAAGTGAAGTAAAAGAACAGGGGAGTGCTGAGATGATGGAGTGTAATGACTCTGGTGAAGCCCAGTCTCAATCTCCCAAGACCTCTGGCTGTCGCTGCCCAGATGACATATGCACTAATTAACACGGCTGAGCCTCCTGTATGTGGGGGAAGCACAGATTCCTAACCATTGCCCCAAAGGGAAATATTAACACAAGATCATTAGGATTGCTAACATGTGTTCAGTCCCTTCAAAACAACATCGTTTGGGGGACACATTAAAGTAGGACCGTTTGGTAAAAAAATATTTTAATACATTACATCATTATAAAAATTATTTTAATTGACAGGACAAAATGCTACTATCCTGTACTTTTGCCCTTCATAATGTTCTCTGCTGTCTTGAGTTTTCTTCCTCTTAGTTCGAAGGAAACAGTTTAGTAAACAATTCAGGGAGAGACTGAGCTATAATGGACCTGTTATCAAACAGCAGCAATCAAAAGAAAATGAAGTTGAAGAGGCATTAAAGCATTGAAGCTGTAATACAAGGACAATCTGGAAATGTAATAACGTCTTTCAGGTTCTACAACCAACTGTTTGGATTAGATTTAAAAGAATGTCATGTTATATTTTGACTTTGCAACATTTAGAACTCTTCCTTTTGAGTGCATAAGAATGTATTTATTGCTTGTGCAACCATGTATTATGAGGTAATTTCAATGGAGAAACAAAAACTCCTAACTACTGCGTAGTTAGTAAAAGAAAAGTTATGTTTAAAATAAATTTAAAAGCCTTAAACTATATTAAATTACATGTTATTAAACAGCATTAGAAGGTGATCTAGGCAGATCATGCGGAGACATGATCTAGCATTTTTTGGAAAACCTTAAAAGTTTTAAATAATGGATTTAGCCAAACCCTACTCCAGTGTACTCCACTTTAAATATTGTGCATATATCTTGCTCTCCTGTCAGAGAAGAAGCAGAAATAATTGATATTAAACAGATCAGTTCAATCTGAATCTAAGTAGTTCTAGGAAAAATACTAAATGTGCAATACAAGGGTTACATTTTATGTGATGATATGATGTTGCTGTAAATAAATATGAATCTTTCTTAAAAATAGAGCATCATAATCATTAAGTGACTCATTTTAAGTGAATTAAACTGAAGCATGGCCAAACTTCAGCTTTGGTCAACCACAGAACATAGCTGCCCCAATAAACGCATCACAAGGCCGAATCTGGTGATGGACACACTAACGTAAACATAGCATCTCTACATTTGTATCTTTCCATGTCAGCATCCAAACACATTGTTGTTGTTTTTTCCAAAGTGAGAGAGTGCTGCCCTAGGTTAATTACATCCTAGCTTTGGTCTCCCTAGTTAGAGGGAGAAAATTTGTAAGTTCATTCATAAAGGTTCTATTCTGTTTTGCAATCAATTACTTCTGTCAACAATTAACATATTATCTGAGTGTTTTTCATCTGGATTATTACATCCTACATCACACAAACAATGAAGCAAAATTGTATTCCATTAAAAATGGATAAAACAGTAATTATCGAGATTCAATACATGCAACTGCACCTAATTATGGGCAATCCTGCCTAATTCATATCATTTGTGTCAAAGCAGCATGTAAATTCAGGCAATTTTCTGTCTCTTCACCTAACCCTAGGCTTGGTTGATGATGTACATATAAGGAGATAGTGTAAAATTCAAAAAGTTAAGCAAACAAGAACAGTAACATCCTGATCCAAGTGAGTGAGAATCAAATCTAAGTGGCCAGTAGTGAGTGACCTTCAAGGCAACAGTAACTTTAACACTGACGCTTGAAGTCTAAAGAGATTACACCCTGGTATCTCTGAGCATTACATTACACCCTGGTATCTCTGAGCATTACGTCCATCTTTTAGACCAAAACATTATACTTTCAAAACAAATGTATTCTTCCTTTCTAAAGATGCCCTATGTTGCTTCATTGCTTTCTACAGTTTGATAAATGTCGCATGTGAGTGCCTTCTAGTAACTTTTATAATTCAAAATTTAAGATTGTTTATTCATCATATGTACGTAACGCATGGCAACAATACAATGAAATGTTTTGAATTAAAAAAAACATTTAACTTGCAAGAAGTACTTGTAGCATGCACTACAACAAAAAAAAAAAAGAATAAAAATATCAAAATATGAGATATTTAGAAGTTGCAAAAGAAATAATGTATATATATATAATATGAATATATACCTATGTGACGGTGCAGGTTAGATAAATAAAATATAAATATTGTTCCACAGGTTGTATTGCACATGGTATTATTGTACATAGCATATGGCACAGTTGTATGTAAAGTTATTGCACAAATATATTAGCACTGAGATGCCATATGAGGACCGTGTTCATCTCAGGAAAATCAGTTTTTTTGTTAAGGATAAAATAATGGGTCTGTAATGCCCATACCCATTTTAAGCTCACAACTTTTTTTAAGTTACCAGGCCTCATAATAAAAAAAAACGCAATGAATACATAAAACAAACCAGAACTTAATCAGGGACTATGAAGGCCCAAAGAGATGCTGACTATTTTACAGATAGCTAACCCTTTGGTAACCTATGTAGAAATGTAAGCTCAGAGAAAAGCCCTCTCATTTCATATACTAGAAGGAACACGTTTGATTTATAATTGAGTTATATATAGAATCATTTATACATGTAACTGTCAGCAGTGACTGTGCAATGACTATCAAGGAAAGAAAATGAATGGTATGATATGAAAATAATATTTTTTCATCAACTTCGTATGAATATCTGCCCCTCATGCATGCTTTCCATGTTAAATGCATTTCATTAAAAGCTGCACAACAGACCAACAAAGTGAATGAAACTAGATTTAAGCAACTTGATGCAAAAGCTACACAGTCTGCTTTTGAGAAATTGTCACTTTTTTTTCACCACATTCAGTTTTTGTTTTTACTTTATTCTCAGTTTTTTCCACATTTGAATCTCGTCAGTCAGATGTTTTGGGCACCGAAGAGCTCTGCATCCCAGCTGGTTGCACAGGAAACCTTCTGAAATAAAACGGCTATCCAATAATGCATGCTGGGTAACTCTAGTTTTTTTACACACTTCTGAGTTTGACGCACGTGTGTAATTGTACGTATGCATTGAGTAGCAAACCCACAGTTCACTAAACTTAATATGCTTTCTTTGTTTTTGAAAAACGCAAGACTCAGTTCTCATTTAACAAGTCTTAATCATAGCGTATTCATATAAGACGTTCCAAAAATTGTTGTAAAGGCATAAGTGAAAGGTGGAGTTCATTTTCTCATATATGTTAGCCAAAAATTTGGAACCTGGAAAACCCAAGGATCATTGCAGCTATGGCTCAAAACCGCTTCCAAGACATCATGCAACACCTACGCTTTGATGACATGTTCACACGCAGTGAGCGAGCGGAGACCGATAAGTTTGCTGCAATTTCCGATGTGTGGAGATCGTTTGTCACCAACTGCATCGCATCCTACAACCCTGGTCGACACATCATTATTGATGAACAGCTTTTCCCGTCAAAGACTCGCTGCTGTTTTCTGCAATACATTGCAACAAAACCAGACAAGTTTGACATCAAATTTTGGGTGGCTTGCGACTTGAAATCAAAGTACATCTGTAATGTCCTCCCATATCTTGGCAAGGACCCCAGTCGTCCCAGCGGGGAGAGACTGTCCGAAACTGTAGTGATGAGGCTGATGGAACCATTCATGGACAAGGTCAGAACTGTAACCACGGACAAATTATTTACATCATTGTCTCTTGCACAACGACTGCTTAGCCGGAAAACCACAATCCTCGGCACAGTCAACAAGAGTCGTCTGGAAATTCCTCAATCCACTAGACAGATGGACCGCACTGAATTCACCACTCAGGTGTTTTCAACCACTGGTGCCACACTGACAGTGCATGCACCCAAACGAAAGAAGGCCGTCTACATTCTCAGCAGCATGCACAGCGTGGTTGACACTGAGGATACCAACAAAACGAAGCCAAACACTGTCACACAGTACAACCGCACAAAGTGCGTTGTGGATGTAATGGACCAAATGGTTCGGGAGTATACCTGCATGCAGGAACACGGAGATGGCCAGTCGCCGTGTTCTACAACATGATTGACATGGCAGCACTGAATGCGTATGTTCTTTATCAGGCATGCACTGGGGTGCAGGAGAGACGGGTGAACTTCCTGGTTGAGCTTGCAAAAGAGTTAGGTGACTCTCATGTGAGTGAAAAGAAGGGACGCAAGGAGAAACTCCTTCGGCAACAACCTTGCACACCCAGCCCTTGCAAAAGGGCGAAGTGTCAGGTCAACCATCGATGCACGAACAATTCTGCAACTGAGAGATGTGTTGACTGCTACAAATACACGTGTGGCAAATGTACCAGGGACATACCCAGGCAGTGCCAGGTATGTTCCGACAGGGCAGACAGACTGCTGAGTGAGTGCTGAAATGCTAGTCACACAAGAAGGACATGCCACTCACACACACACATGTAGCCCCCTACTGCAGCCTATTGTAAATATGTGTGGAACTGTTTTATTCCTTGTATTTTTTTCATTATTTTTATAACAAAAAATAAAAAGCATGGAAACAAATAACAGTTGTTCTTTTGTATATTTTTCACACTGAAATTTCAGTCCTCTTGACTTAGACACAAATGCTTCTGGTCATTACTCACAGCTGTACCTTGCTCTAAAATTTCTAATTCTTTATTTAAAATATATAAAAAATGATTCATTGTTTCAGTGCTTTTTTGCTCAAATAAAACTAAACTAAATACAATATGTATAGTCTTTATATTATCAAATACAGTAAACTGAATGGAACTAACTAGAAACTAAATGCCTAAACTCAATGGAAAACAACAACCTCCTGTGGTGCGACAGTAATGGCCTTATTTACAGAACAAAAGACGGTGATTATAGGATGTTAGCTAAAATCCTTCAGGTCATTCGACCCGTCTCTGGGTTCCAAAGGTAGAAATGTTAAATGACCCCTCTCTGGGACTTGTAGCGTAAAGTGGTGACACTAAGCAGGAAATTCCCAAAGCCTTGCCAAAAGTCATTAGTGTTTGATTTTATCTCTTTTGCAGCTCTCATGTTTAGTTTCCCTTGTGTTTTCTGTGTTATTTTTGTGACCCGCCCTCAATTTACATGTTTACACTTTGACAAAGCTGTTCAACAGTACCTCCGATTAATCTCACCTGGTTCCAATGTCATTTTCATGCCTTAGCATTTAGGGTCTCTTTTTCTTTGCCCATAATTATATCTTTCCTTAGCTACTTGTGCTTCGTAGTGTTTCTTGGATTCTCATTTTAATGTCCTAAAAGGCGTTGCAGCTTCGCATTTGCATTTTGGATTCCAAAACATTCTACTTATCATGGTATATATGTACATTAAAAAAACATTATAAGACCCGCCGTAGTGTCAACCATTTTCCACTGCACCAGATCTCAAACTGCTTTTTTTAACAACGCTTAAATGCTGTAACAAATACTGTCATGTAAGTACCATGCGGTATCATGACAGAGCTTTCTTAAGTTTGACTTGTTTAAAAATATATATATACCAAAAAAATACCCCTAAATAGATTTCATCCATCGAGTGGTTGAATATTGTGGCTTATCAATGCATTTTCAAAAGTTTTTTTCTGTGTACTCTGTTTGAGTACAGAAATTAATAAAACAAAATGTACTCCTTTTTGTTGTTGTTAATACATATATCGATTATATCCGTTTCCAAATGTAGAACTAGAAAGTGGTTTAGTTGGGTTTTACTTCATTCCAAGATTAACTTTAGAGGTAAATAGAATAATTTTATTTCACAAAAATATTTTTTTACTAATATTTCAAACTATTTGTCATTGTCTGAACCAATAAGCAATTCTTTAACTTTGTCATTGACACTACTTAAAAGGAAATATCCTTCTTATAAATTGGTGTTTCTTGGAATTAGTATCATTCTTACACTTTTTTTTCTTGTAAATATTTTTTCTAATAATTTTATCACCCATTTTTGTTCATCTTTGGTCAATGTTAAGGTCCTTTTAAGAACAGGATTTGTTGATCTTTCAGTGATGTGCAAACCAGTCTGGAAGATAGTGTTTGTTTGTTTTGCTTTTTTTCCCCCCATCTCCCATATTTACTTGTATAAAATGTCCTGTAGCTTGGATACAAGCAGTCTGCTTTTTCTGGTCTATGACGCCCAATTGGGGCTTTCTATGTATTAAAGAGTTTTCTTGTTCCAAACCAGCAGGCTATGTTCACTGGTGTTGGCTCAATTCAGTGTTAATGAGAAGAATTCCTTCTCTCTGGGGTGCAGACATCATTTTAAGATTCATCTCCAATTTCTCAACAGGCACACATAAAATACATACTATTCCTCTGGCTTTCGGGCAAATGGATTTTAGCACAAGCAGTCATCCCTGTAGCATTTCTGTCATGACACCAATAATTCTTAACCAACAGCAAAAAGCCAGTGGTATGGCGACAAACCTAAGCCAGTAACTTTTCTCTAAACCTCTGAAGTAATAGGAGCTCTCTGTCTTCCTTTATCAGATCCAACGCGTCAATAGCAATAAGACACACTGGTGTAACCCATTTCACCTACTTCCTGTGCTGCTTTTTAATAAGAAATTAATAAAACCTCACTTGCTTTTTATGAGTTTAAACTTTGATCCTTGTGGAGTAGCTGAGACGAGATCATTTTTTATTGTAGAGTAATTGGCTTTCTCTTTTTCAGACAAACATGTGTGAGACCACGTCATGAAAAGCCCAGTAATCTTTGTCTAACCCACACAGGATAAATGAGTCAGTCATTTTATCAAAGGTCAAACTCATCATGTTTTAAATCACACTAGTAGAAAATGGTATTTAAATGTCCAAAGGAGCAAGATGACATTTTTCTGAAGAAAATTTTTTTTTATATCTTTCTTAAAGGGACCCCTAACCTTACGTTACAACCAACAGGGATCGTAATTGTCTCAACAGAAAAATGTAGCTCTCCTGGGTATTGGTTTACAGAATGGACAACAGACAACTATAACATCTGCAGAAATAGATTCCAATCGTTTGACAGAAAAAAATATTGTAACCACCTGCTGACATAGAAAAGCAGGATAATTAAAATTAGACAAAAAAAAAATGTTAAAATGGGTTTTAAGTTACCGTGTATCGTACATATTCTGAAAGAATGAGCTGGAATGAATAAATAAAAATAAAGGTTAAAAACAAAAGTGAGAATCAAATAAACAAATCAAGACAGTGGAGTAAAATGGCAAGTGCATGAAATATCACACCACAAATGTCAGGAAATGCGTGCTATTGAAAGCATAGTTTCAATAGCACCCAGTTTATGTTTTTGCACTTATAAACAATAATATGTCAGTAAATGTGTAACTCGTTTTGGAACCATCTCATTTTAAATTGTTAGAATTGGTGTTTTACATTGTCAGCCGAGTCAACTGAAAGTTACAAAGAAGCTCACTTATCACTTTATTGTGTGAATAAACGTTTTCAAACAAAAAAAAATGTATACTTTGTTTTGAAAAAAATATATGAATGCATCCCATAATTCTGATTATTTCCTTCAAAAGAAATGTTATGTTTTATATGAAAAAAGGATCAAAGCGTGTAATCAGAGCTTTGTCAGGTAGAGAAGTGAAAAACTGGATGATGTTAACTTTATATCATGAATACAACAAACATTTTTCTGCACATAAGCGTTAGGCTCAGTCAGGATGTTTCCATCTACAAATTGAATGTATATTAAGGTGTAAGAAAATTAATATTCTCCCTCAGTCACTTAATTTTAATTTTTTTTATCGTTATATGTATCAATGTATACAAACACAAGATTCACACAACAAATGACGATTAAAGTCGTCTTTCAGATGGCTTTTGACAGGCAGGACCAAACATGCCAAAAAGATTTACGGTTAACGTCAGTCACTAGGAGACACAAACACTTGTAGAGAAAACAAAAATGACATCTCGAACACAGTGGCTCCATGCTCAATATGCCAAACCCACCACAAGAAAACACAACTGTTGTGCAAAGAAATGTAATACATTTCCGAAACTACAAGGTTTATTTGAATAATTCTGGTAACAAAACAAAGGTAACACTCTAAAGAAAACTCTGGAGATATAAGAATAAACACTTGTTACCGAGTCAGATTATATTAAAATGACTAAGCTATGTAGTTACGTCAATGTTTAGCAAACCACAGTGCAGGTTCTGACCATTCAGTTTACCAAAGTTCATGCAAAAAGGTGAAGGAAAGAGGATTTGTAGAGGTCTTATCTGATGTAAGTAAAATTTTGTTCAATTTCGCATTATTAAAACTATTGAAATTTTTCAAATTTCCTCAATTCTTTTTTTCCTATATTAACTTTATCATTTTAGCTAATAATAAAGGTTTTTGCATCGCAAAAAAAGTGCTGCAAACATAGTCGCCTGCTTGCTCTGCACAGTGTGTGTCAAAGAAAAGGCATGCTGTATTACATCTGTAGGAACCAGTCCAAGTCATTTTATATTCTGCTATTACTGTTGCTTTCTTCTAAGGAGTTTCAAGGGGTTTGAACCCATTGATTAATGAGAACAGCGAGACAAATGGGAAGAAAATAAACTCATGATAATCAATACTTTGAGGGTTAGAGTGAAGGTTGAGCCATGAAGACTTGTTTGTCTATTGTGTCTGACGGCTAAAAGTATTAACCCACTAATGATTTAGAGAGATACACTGAAACATCAGAACCTACGTAAGTGTAAGTTTATGAGTAATGTTAATCGCTTCCACAAGCAGGAAAATTACTTTAATAAAAAGCAACTGTGATGGACAAAACACTAACCCAATCAAAACTCTTTAGTAAAACCAGCACTTTTCTGTTGTATGAATCTGTGTGTGTTGGGTTTCTTTTCACAAAATAACTCAATCACATCTAACATTTTGTCGGACTAGACTTGATTAAGTGATTGTAAGTATTAAATACTTACAATAATTTCTGTCTCAGCAAAGGCCAGATTGTACTTGATTGTGTTTTGCTGGTAATATTTTGAGGTGACAAAACAAGAAAAGACAAACATTTTCATTTTATGAGTCTACTAGATTTGTATTACTTTTCTTTCTTGATGCAAGGGGTATGCATACATTTTAAACTCTAAAGGGAAACTCAGCCTGAAATGTCTTAAAACCTCAGCACTGACTGAAAGAAACCAACCTAAGTGACATAAAGAAAACATTAAAGACAGTTTCCAAAAGTTAAACTATACTGTACAGAGTATGACATATATATATATATATATGATCTTGAAACCCTATCATCTATCACCAATAATGTTCAGAAATTTATAAAAATGTCGTTATTCCATCAAGACAAGAGAAACCTGTGATCTCAAGGGTCATTGTTGTTTTTTAATATCTTTGTTTCTCTTGTAGGATGCTGTGACCAGAGAAACTTAAATATGCTAGCCATGTCTTTTACTCACTTGGCAAAATCAATCAAGTTAAAAATAATAGCACGAAGATATGAGGCTTTCTGAAAGATTCACAAAAATCACTGATGTAACAATGCACATGTCAATCAATCTCTGAGAGGACTATATGTATATCAGTGAACTGTCAAAGTACCTTATGTAAACTCAACTTATCCGGGAATCAGGGAGAACTGAGAAAAAGAGACTTGAGAAAGCGTACAGGCAGAGTTTACAAAAAAGGAAAAAAGATAACGGTCATAAATGTAATAAAACAAATCAAAGAAAAATGACGCTGGCATATGCAGAGGAAAATATAAAACCTAAAAAGGATATGAAGGAAATGTGTTTAAAGACATGCATTATGGGTTACGATACAAGTGAATCTAATTCATGAAAAATGATTCAGTTCTAATTCATCATGAATTTCTTGACCACGATTTTTGAGATTTACTAGTACTGGGTTTTCTAAGTCGGTAAGTTAGATCCATCCGAGACCGTTTTTGCTCATACATGTCACTAAAGTCAGTTTAGAGATATAAACTAAAACTACATTCAAGTTACGTGTGACGGTGCTCCCGAAATAGGCATCGTTATCAACAGCTGCCACAGCCAGTGTTCAAATACATGCCTTATTGCCGTGGCTAACCATAACAACTATGCAGGTCAACAGTTCCATTTGGTTCAATGAATTGGATTAGGCGTCCAAAATGTTTAAATAAATGGTTAGATTTAACTCACAACTTTGACTATTGTATTTAAGATTCTGCAAACTATTAAATAACCTGTACTTGTATAGCTCTTAATTAGGCCCAGGAGACGCTGAAGCACTTCACACTATATTCGGTCATTCACCTATTTACACAATTGTTTTGGTAAGCTCCCACATTTTAGACACAGCTACCCTGGGCTATTCTGACAAAATTAAAGCTGCCATGCATCTGAGCCACTAGTCACCCTGACCACAACCAGCAAGCAGGATGGGTGAAATGTTTTGCCTGAGGACACGACGAGGGAGACGTAAGCTGGAGCTTAAACCGAACTGAAACCCATCCATCCATCATTTGTCAATACGAACTTATCCTTGAAGATTTGAGGTGTGCTGGTGCATCTCCAGCGGTAATTAGGGAGGAGGCAAGGTATACCGTGCAGAGGCCTCTGCCCATCATAGGGCAACGCAGAGACACACAGGACGAACAACTTTTCACACACACTAACACTCAGGGGCATTTTATTGAGACCACTTAGCCTAACAGTAATGTTTCTTGATTGTGGAAGCAAACTGGAATACCTAAAGAGAATTCACACATGCACTGGGTAAATATGGAAGTTGAATGCAAGAAGACGCCAGGCCAGAATTTGGACCCAGGAACAGTGTCACTGTGCACCCCTAGTTTCTGTAATCCTCTCTGATTTTATCATCATTTTTATCAGTTTAAAGCATTTGTAAAAATGGCTTTACTTTCTATGAACCATCACCTCTGCTCTGATATGATAAAAATAAGTAAAAAGCTGTTGTAGTGTGTAAGAATATGAGTCACAATTATATTCTTTTGTTATCTGAAGTTCACTAACAGTGTACAAAATTGCAATAAACAATCCAGGGAGAACGTGTTTGTGCACCTAAATACAATGGGATTTGTGCAGATGTCTTGAGGTTTGTAGATGAAAACAACTCACAGTGGCCTGAATTAGTAATGGGCAAAACCTAATTATTTATTAACTAAATGACCTAAATGACTAATTCATTAAGACTTGCCTTCAACTACTTTTTACTGTATGACGTTACATGACTTTTTTTTTTTCCTTATTATAGTGACTGCCATCACACATGTGTGATCACTTGCAAAGGTTTTTTTTTACATTACCTTTTATGATTTTCAAAATTCAGTTTATCTGTTAAGCAAAGTTAATTTAAGTTGATGCTGTAGGGTTTCAACTGCATTTACATTTAGAGTATGACTTATCCACAACCAAAAACATTTTGGGAGGGTTCCTCTACTTGCCATTGTGCACGTTAATGTCCTGCTGTAACTCTACTTTTAGCTTAAAACTCTCCTTCAGAAGACGTCCAGGTTATTCAGAAGCCAAACAGCCACCAGTATGTTTGGGTGTGACTTTTTCTTTGTATTAGTTTAGTCCTAAATGTAACAGAATGACATTCAGGACATACTGAGGTATGACATAATGTTTCTGAGATCTTTTAGCTTACTTCCTGTTGTCAGGCAGGTAGTATTTAGTGATTTTTTGATTTTGCCAAATCACCTCTGGAAATCCTGGAGAGTATTTAAAAAGTAATAATTCACAGTTAGTTATTGATTTAACAAGTGGGGTAGTTATATTTACGCATAATGTAAACTTGTTTTGGCTTAAGTTATTACCTCTCCGAATAAAAAAAAAGCCATTTAACAGCAGGTATAAGCAAGAGACTAACGGCATGCAACACTGTATTTTTCTCCATTTCAGTTGCATTCCACGGACTGTTATCTATTACCAAGGAGTTACAATACATCATAAACATGAGTATACGTAGATTGAAAAAGAAAGTATCAAAGGCTAGATTTTTTAATTTATTGCTTTACATAAATGGCTGAAGGGAACCTATATTACATCAGACAAAATGAATCATTGTTATCGTTTTATTACAGATTGAAACATTATCAATAGTTGCCGGAAGGTGAGCGCCGCTTAACTAAACTTATAAATAACATAAAAATGAGAGAAAATGACAACAATCCTGAAGATCATTTATCAATTGTCTTGTTCATCTATTGAACGTGTATATTAATGAATATTGTTTTTTTTAAGGAATTAATAGTCTGCATTTTCTTTAAAAACTCAAACATGTACTTAATGAAAATTTCTTGAACTTCTAGTTTTTCTGTAAATCTGTTAAATAATATCTTTATGTAACTACCATACCAGTGCAACAAAACTAAAATAGTTTTAGAGATTTTGCACCTCTGAGTTTTTATTTCCTTTGTAAATAAAGTACACTCTTGTGTATGAATCTGTAAAGTGATCCATTAAACTCACAGTATGAATGGAAGATAGTAGAATATTATACTACAGCATAGACAACCTTTGCTTCCTTCATCCTTAAAAAAAACAACACCCGTTTGTTCCCGTTTTTTGTTTTTTTTGAAAATGATCTCTGATTGAACATAATGGTGCTATTCTTTTCGAACACATGCTTTTGAATTATATATAAAAAAATTATACTGTTATATTAAATAATGTTGGACGGCTGTTGCTGTTAAAACAACAATAAGTCAAAACTGTCTAGGGAATGCGATGTAGGAGGATGATTTGCAAGGGGGAAAAAAACTTTGCATCCTTAAAAAAAAGATAAGCGTCTTTTTTTTTTTAATCCTAACTCCGCAAGTCAGAGCGCCGTAATACTGTGGCGTTATTGATTTTTCACACATTTTTTTTCTTGATTATTTTTGTGTTGCTTTTGTTAAAAAACATTTAAATAAAATGAAGCTTAAAAGTATCTGGTTTAGTGATCAAACATAACCCAAGGTGGGTAGTGACTTATAATATTTACTCATTAATATTTGCTTGAGTAACCTTTCAAAAAGCACATAAAAATTAGTAACAGTAGTTTTACTGAACCATATTTAAATTACATTTCCAGCTTCATTAGAAGTCCGGGCTTCACTAAGCAAACTTGAAAAACTTCACAAAATAGGGAACAACTTATTTTAACCAAAAACTCCACTACATACGGACACAGAAGTAACACAACAAATAAACATTCTCTCTTATATTATTTTACACGTTTTTAAGACTTTTGAGCAATGTGGACGTCAAGTAAATGTACAGTAAAGCATAAATATACTATCTCTGTAAGTACAAATATATAATATATGTGTGTCGCATGTGTGTATTTCCTTCAAAGGCATCTGGTACTAAAACAGATTTGGAAAAATTTCTTTTTTCTGCCAGAATTAGTTTGTAATACTGTTGTTTGTTTTAACTCGTTCTTTATTTCATTTATTATCTTATCATTATGTGACTCTCAGTACTTATTAGCCATAGTGTACTGACAATTACACACTTTATTTAGGTTACGCAAGGGATTACTACTAAAAAATGTTTAATCATAATCAGTCTCATAAAAGCTTTGCAATTAATGCAAATATTTGAACATCACATGTTGATTGGTTGAAAGTTAATATAACATTTAAAGTATTATTTAACATAACATTTCCATTTTCTGCAAACCCTTAAGACAAGAAGGAACTTTTAAATGAAAAAAACAATTGCAAGGCTGCAATTTAATACACAGGATAAATCTTTTTCAGCTGAAGAATCACTTGAAAAAATCCCTTAAAAATTCAATTATGGACATTTAGTAGTTAAATGATGAGTAACTCCATTTATTTTTTTTCTTTCCTTCTTTTGCCCATCTACTTCACTATGCCATTTTTATGCTGTCTTGGTTGTATTTATCTGTTCTTCTACTCATGTTGCATCAATCCTAGTCTGTGTTTTGAATTTAAACAGCAGTTTATATAGGAAAAACTCAAGTCATTTCACCCTTTTGCATCACAAATGTTTAAAAATCCATTTGCGTTCATCTAACATGGCCAACCATGAAATAAAATGCACACATAAAATATTTTCTGTCCATACAAATTGAGGTAGAGGTATGCAGTAGCGCGTTACAGTAGCATGCAAAGGCTATCATTGGTTGACATGCGAGATGATTTCCATCAAAGCCAAAACTGACCAACATACCACATTTCCTGGGAGATAGGTTGTCTCTGTTTTTATGTGGAAGCAATATACTTAAAATACCTCTTAAGGAGAAAAAAATTCTTGCCATTGAGCAGAAGCTGCGTTAATGCGATAATGAAACATTAAAATCCCCAGCAATGTTTAAACAAAATAAATCTTCCTTTTTATTCTACGCTCCACAGAAATAGATATATTTTATGTCTCCTAATGTATGTACTTCATTATTTAATTGCTTCAAACCTTTTCTGCAAACAGTGACAAGGTAATTAAAATGATTTACGGTAATACCATTGGGGCTGCACAAAAAAAAGCTAATGTCAAATTTCAATACGATATTTCATTGCAAAATTGCAATACATTGATGGTAATGGAACATCATTTTGTTTGTTCCTCCATATTTTATCACAGTCATCCCACAATTCTCCACAAGCTTTACGATCTTGCAACAAAAAAAAACTAAAAATAAAATAAGATGCAAGATCCAACACCCCATTCAAGTCAGCAGTATTTTGCAGCAACAGTAAAATAAAGCTGGATAGTTTTAGGTAATCCTGGAACTATGATACTATCACTAAATAGTTTTAGTACTGTAATTGAACTGCTACGGATTCTCTTTGTGAGTTGTAGTATTGTGGACACAATCCTTTATGTCTGATGTAAACATCTACTCACAGTGAGGCTCAACATGTTGTTTTGCGCTTGTAAAATGTAAAGCGATATGAAGCACCCACTTGGAAAAAAGGGGATTCTCCTCCTTATTGCAATTACTTTTGTATTTTAATATGCCAAAGTTGCTCAGCGTAAAAGAAATGTGGGATTTTCAAACAGTTTAGGCAAGCAATTTTCCACAAATTAAACCTGAATTACGGAACTTAAAAACCCGTAATCATACAAGCAGCTTTTCCGTTATTTAGTCTTTCATCTTTTTGACTAATGTACGGTCCAACACTATGGTACCGAACAGCTGAGAGCAAAATAAAAGTTGTGAATAAAAAAGAATTTAAATTCAACACAAGAAGCAACAATTTGGAGATAAAAGCTGAGAGGGTGGATTACAGTAGGTAGAGAAATATTTGTGACAGACTTTTCATTATAGATAAAGCCCATTAGCTGTATTGGGAATCCATCTCTTTTTTTCTTTCCATGATAAAAAAATGTTTTTTTGATGATGCAATGTATGATGAATGATCTCAAAAAACAAATCTGTAATGGTCTGTAGAACACTCTGCCTGGGAATATCAGCAGCAAATGTAATCATACCGCTTTTTGTGCACATCCCAACACAATATTTCTCACGAGAGCCAAAGACTTAGTAACTAATTCAATCACTCATTTTAGTTTTAAATCGTGAAACACAGTGTATTTTTATGTAATGAATTCCAGGTACGCCATTTTAATGAGTTTATGGCTTCTTTTTGTCTCTTTACTCTGTACCTTCTTTTATTTAATTAAAAGCTGATTTAATGTTACATCTACACTTTTTAATGAATATCCTACATTTGATCAATTTGAAAACATGAGCCAAAGACTTTAATCTACTGTCATTGTAGGTGTGGCACCGCAGAAGTATTTATAAACACATTTTGCAATAATGACCCATTTATGACAGGTCGAAGCAGCAGGACGGTTGTTACTGTAAAGGCAAAGCCTAGAGAGTGAGAAACAGCAGTAATAAGTTATTGTTGTTCCAAATATTGTATCTGCCCTACATGGGTCCTTACTCTTTTTCTACTTTCCTGCTGAAAAGGTAAAATGTTGCCCACTGTGATCTATGCATGACACTTGATTCTTCAGATCCAGACTTGAAACGCAGCAGGCGACATGTAATCCACCTCAGGCAGACTGTCCTCGCGTAATCCCCTTTTCACTCAGTGTATGCAGAAGTCCCTTTTGAATGCTGCATAGACGATTCAAAGTCTCCAAATCTAGCCATCTGTCATCTGCCACCATGTTTATCTGTCAGATTTCCTGGCGCTTGCTCTGTTTGCCTGTCGATCACTGCCTCGCACCGTATGTGTTGTCACCAATTTAGCAATTTACTGGATAGGATGTCAGTGCTTGAGAGCAAGGCTAATGAACTCTTGAGCATCTTTGCATTACATAAGAACATTAAGGTAAGTCCTCTGGAAATGAGATTAGGATTTATGAGCATGTGTCTGTGTGTGTGTTTAAAAGGGCACGTTTGCACATTGGTTTGAGCTAAAATGAAAAACAATTTGGCTCACAGAAGGCTACTCTGCAGGACCTTCAGGGAATTCTCAGCTTTCTTTTCAACTGCCCTCCTTTTATTTCGTGTCTTTATTCCTGGCATACACAGCCAGAGCTTCACTAAGATACAAAGGTTCATTTCGGCCAACAACAATGAGGTAACAAACAATAACAAAACGTGTTGCCAGCCTCTTGCATTTTGTCTCGCATGGCTGTTAGAGGAGTAAAAGGACACCAACCAAGAAGAAAGAAGTAGTGACAGGAGATGAAGCTATGATCAACAATTTGTGAATCAAAAGTTTAGGATCCATTCTAAGGCACTGCAGAATGAGATGATGAAAGTTTAGAAAATAAAGGTAGGAAAACAAATCTTTGTATAACAGACATTGAACATGAAAGATCGTATTTGTGCTACTATAACAAGCATGGCACAAAATAGCAAGAACACCAAAAGACGCGATAAATCAGGTTAGCTGCAAGGTGGGACCTCCATGGGTCAAAACGTATTCGCCCAACACATTCAACAGATACTTAAATAGTTAAAGCAACACTAAAGAAGTTTCAATTTTGGTCGATTTTGGTGGACAATGGACAAAAGCAGTATTGTTTTGCCTGCAGGATGATTCCATTTCCATTAAGGACCAGGGCATAGTCTCGTAAAATCCTGATCTCCCGGTCGCCTGCAGTTGGATTGAAGTACATTTCTGTTTCCAGTGGCTATGTGAAGGATGAATCTAACTGTTGTGAAACAATTTCACATGATGTTGAAATTAAGAAATGGGGGGAAGTGACATATGCCATAAAGCAGTCAGCATATTTGTAGTTGTGTTGTGTGGCAGGATTCCTGCCACCCTCCTCAACGTTTCTCAGTGTCAGTTAAAGAGATACGAACCCCATCGGGCCATGACAGAGGTGTCATTTAACAAGTGTAGGTCGATGTATGGATACAAATATTATGAAAATATTTTATGAAGGTTGAATAGTTACTTAGTGTTGCTTTAAATGCCATGTAAAACATGTAGGATCCTGCCATCATAAATAAGTGAAAATAATCAACTGTTCACTCTCCCAATATGCTCATTTGGGAAGAGGAATTGTTCAAAAAGCCACTTCATTCAATCAGTTTGAGTTCTTTGACAAGGAATGTTTTTATTAATTACCACAATTTATATGACTTGGCATTATTATGTCACAACTACAATCAAATTGGAAAACGCTTTATTAAAATAAATTTTCTCTATATCACCGAGCTTAAATGTCTATGCTTATCTGTATCTGTTTAAACGGAATCTGTTTGTCCTATAAAGTGCAAGACAAACAGCTGTTTTCTGACAACTTGCTATGCGTCAGTCATTATGTTTTTAGAACTATAATAACCGTAAGAATAACCATGAATAAGTTCTTTGGCAATTTCCACAGTAATACCTCCATTGTTGGTATCAACCACATGTTCCACCATTGTCTCCCCACTTGTAATAAGACTAGGATAACTTTTGAACAAATCTGTTTACTGAACAGCCCACAAGAACTGCAGTTTTTGGCCACCCAAATATTGCAAGTGAAATTGTGTGAACCTTACACTATAATTTTTCTCTGCCTCTAGGAATAACATAATATAAATGTACTCAGAAAGCATTATATTCTTCTCAAAAAATCCTGTCAGTAGTCGTAACTGTATGCTTGAGGGGCAAATTGAACAAAAAAAAAATCCTTTTCTGATTTTATAAGCATCTCAGTATTTTGAGAACAGATTTTAAAAAGAAAGAAGAAAATGCATACGGTTATAACCAGTTTTACTTAATGGCATTTCATTGTTCTCCCAAGGATAACCGTCACTCAATTCAGATAAATTAATGCAGATGAAAAGTAATTATTGTTTCTTGACGTTTATCATGAGTGATAGCACCTTCTGCAGCACCTTCTGCAGCACTCACCAGCTGACAGAGACTTTTGGTCACGGTGAATGTTTTAAGAGATGGGGAGTGCATACCAAATCCTAGACCAGATCAAGCAACGTCAGTAGGCGTCCATTCTTACAGCCTAATGGTCATGCTTCCTTTCTTTGACAGATGCAAAACACCTAGGCATAATTTATGTCTGCAGAAAAAGAAAAAAAAACGGCTGCTTAATTAAGAAACTGGTCCTATTTTCTTTACCCCAACATGTTGAAAGAGCAAGAAAAAAAGAAGAAGCCAGGTTTGAGGAAAAGTTTCACAATCTCTCCATTACTATCATAATTTTTTTATAGTGTAGATTAGCCCTCTGGTGCAATTTCTCGCCCCCTCTCACTATCACCCTAAGAGACCAGTTGTCAAAGTCAGCTGAAGCCCTTTTTAGTGAAGAGTATCTTTATTAGTGAGAAGCCAGTTGAGCAGGCAAGAGGGGGGTGTGGAACCCCAAGCAAAGCTGAAAAGTGTGAATACCTAAAACAAAATGAGGGTACCAGACTGAAAACAGAAAAAAATAGATACAATAGAAAGAAACAGCTGTAATAATAACAATAATAGTAATAATAATAAGAAGAAGAATCACCAATCCATCAAGCAGAGCACAACCAGACGGCAAGGAAAAGGGGGAGAGGCACCTTTCCTTTCTTTTGCACTCTCCAGCAGAGGCAACAGAGAAAGCTCTCACCGTCTGTTGCAGGTCTGGGATTCCAATGCGGATGACCACAGTGTTGCCTGTTGGCTCCTCCATGGGTGCTCCTGCGCTGCTGCCGCGCTCTCCAACGCTGCTTTCCTCTTCCCGGGTGCTGCCGCTGTCAGTGCTGGTCCCCCGGCTGCCGTTTGCGTGTGTGTGAGGCTGTGTGTGTGAGTGTGTGTGCCGCTGCTGCTGCTGCTGGTCCTGCCGTGGAGAGCTGGGTGGCTCATGTTTGCCGGCTGCCGGACGCAGAGGCATGCTCCGTGTTAGGGACTCAGTCTATGTGTCTCACTCTCTCTCTCTCTCTTTCTCTTTCTCCCTTTCTACACACACACGCACACGTGAGCAAACACGTACACTAGTGCTTCTTTATCACACTACACGCACACACTGTTTGCGGCATGCATCTGGGAAAGGAAAGGGGAAAAAAAGGAAGGGAAAGGATGGTGAGGAGGGAAGCAGGATTGGAATGGGCAAAAGAGGAGGGGGCAAGTGCAGATTACAGAGAAAGGTGGTAAAAAACACAAAAATTAGATAAATACAATTGAAATCTTAACTATTTCTTCGAAATATACCTTTAACTAGTAAAAGAAACACACCATTGCCAATTAAAAAAAATGAGTTTTACTTTAGAGTTTAAACATGACATTTTTTGTATTTGTTTCATTCCTTCTTTTCCAGTATGTTAATGTTGTGCTATTATTTTTTTGAGACAGAGAAAAAAACTAACTCCGCACAAGTTAACACGGCAGTGTACATACACGAATGCTGTTGCTGTAATGGGCTAACACTGTGGTGTATATTAGGGCAGCACAAGCGTGTTTGTGTTGTGTGTGGAGGGAGGTGGGGCGTGTTTGTTCAATCGATGCTGTGCAGGATTTGGCCTTCATGCTTCACATTATCTGTGGGTGGTGTCACTGATCAAAAGCTTCCCAGGAAAAGAAAAAAAAAGGAAAGCCAGGAAGAACAAATTGCGATGAATGCAGATAAAAGTTTCCAAGAGATCTCACGGATGGCAACAGCACTAATTTTATTTACGGTTTATTTACAGTCTGAAGCCTTCAGATAGTATAGAGGCAACAAAACCCTTTTCTGATAAATAATTATATTTATTTAGAGTTATCTAGATAGAATTAATATACTAGATTTTTTGCTTTTAAACAAAACGTACTTAGACACACGATGTAAAAAAGCTGTTATCATTGGCAAACGTTTGCATCTGTAACCTGGCCAAATGTGTTACTTTAAGTGATTAGCATTACTGATTTTGTGAAAGACTGTCACACAATGCCACACTTACACAGCCTAATTGAAAATATGCAGGCTTGACATTCAAAGACAATTTCATGTCTACCAGAATGTTTTATAAATCCCTAAAAAGGTAAAGACAATAGATAATTGGTCCCACATTGACTAACAAGCGAGGCCATCTGGGTACATATTAGTCCCTTCGGTGTGTTCTAATAACCGGCACCAAGGAGGCTTTCACATCACTTCATTGAAATAAATTGTCTTCTTTGAGCTGCCCTTCTAAAGGTTTTATCCATTACACGTGATCAAAGTTAAGGAACTTTCCCTTTTTTATAAACTACAAAACAGCAACTGAAATATGCCTATCATGTAAAAAAGGTAAGACTATCAAGACTATCTAGCATTTTTTTTAGCACCTATGTTTTCTTTCATTAGCGGTAAACCTAGAATATAATAGAAATCTAAATAAACAGCCATCGAAAAAGAATTATCTGCAGGTAAACCTGGTTCTTTGAGCTTTACAGGCTTGGATGCAGGCTCTCGTCAGTTCTGGACACTTTAGAGCATCTACGTAATCCCATTACCTCTAAAGTAAGAGCATGACAGGTAGCAGTAATACATAAGAGGATTAGCCAGGTAACTATTTCTATGTGACTGTGTCCACCTCTCCCTTCAACCCCTTGAAGTTAACATCAAGAAAAGGCAATACAATTTCTGAGCACATTCCTGCAAAACATAGCTTTTTATCTACCCTCCTTATTAAAATAAATGAGGGTGGACATTTGAGCAAGACAATTTTCCCAAGAACAGAAAGAAGGTAACTCTCAACAGGTCTTAGAAAGAAAATGCAAAGCAATCCAACATCATCTGACCGGATTCCAACAGAAAACCTATAAAGAAACAGTTAAAACTGTTTAAAGTAATAAGCTGAAATCACAACTGACCGATGCCTGTGCTTAGTTCTTCATTCTAAAGGCATAATGAAGCTTTCATCACAAAGATATAGTTTGTATCAAGTATTTATTTTGTTTTTTGCTTAATTACCTTTTATTAATAATAACCGGGGTTATGGACATCTATAGTTTGATTTATTTGTATGTGTGGACTGGATAGGGGTTAATTTGTGTCCATATGTTTAGTCAAATCCTATTTCTCGCATGGTACTTTATATTTTATTATATTATTTAAAATGCTATCAGGGTGTAAACTGGACCGGGGGGAATAAGACAATGAATCAAATCTACCAGGGCAGAAGTAGACAAATATGATTTTTCATTACAGAATGTGACTGGAGTCAAACATATTTAAAGCCGATTTTTCTTCGCCCAAACTACAACATGTACACCAAGAGGGCAGCTTTACAGGCTCCAAAGGCTTGAAATATAGCCATTGTGACTGTTGACTCTGTAGGGCTTGCAATAGCTATAGTTGCGCTGTCCAAGACAGACCACAAATAACAGATCTTCGATGTTGACACTGCTCAGAAGCCTAATTGACTTTTATGGCTGTTTTCAAGCAGAAAATACAATACGTAGCCCGATTAACCATGACCATGTCCCAACCCACAACAGCAATGTTATTTTCAAGTTTACAGATGACACTGCTGTGGTGGGACTCATCACTGACAATGATGAAGGAAACTGTTAAAATGACATTAATCAACTGGTCAATATAGATGTAACAATGTTTTTTATTAAATGTGGACATAGGCAATTGTGCTGGACTTTGACAATAAATATTCAACCTATCCCAAACTAACTATCAAATGTGGTGGTGTGAGAAGGCGAGCAGCAGCAATGTTTTGGGGTGAACGCAGGTCTCAAGACCTGATCCAATAAGCAAGCTGTCAATAGGTATCTTTTACTTCCTCTGTATATTTAAATAAGCATGAGTACCTTCCTACAATCTATCCTTACACCGGCTCTCTGTAGCTATGAGAATAGACTTTAAAATACGTTTGTTAGTGTAAAAATGACTAATTGGCTTGGCACTAACATTCATTAAAGAAATGCTGTTGTCTTATAAACCTTCCAGACCATGGACGAAATTTTGATTTCAAAGGTGGGGGGGCGTGTATTTTTTAAAACCTTGAACTTGCCGATAGGTGGTTGTGTGGTTCATGTAGCTCCGAATAGGTCCAAACATATCAGCCTGGTAAGTCAATTTGAACGGCTTCTGGTTTGAAAACGACTTTTTCACTTTCCCCCACAAGTTTACGTACCTAACATGAGAGTATGGCCAGTGTTTCATAACGTACAAAAAACCCAAACAGAAGTAAAAATACCTATTATAAAAAGGAAAATATGTTGCTGTATATGTTTTGATTAAAGACCTGGGATGAATGCCTAACTTTTGTCGAAGACATAATTTTTATAATTTTTGTTTTCATGCAAACTTAGTTGATTGTGCTTGTAGTCTGAGAACTTTTATTTATAATTCACTGATTAAAATATTAATTTAATTCAAACCGTTTCTCGTTGAAATCAGATTACATGACAAAATAACTTAATTGTGCAAAATTAATGACCAAACAATTAATTGTAAAATATATAAAATGAAAAACAAGCTTTAAAATAAACAACCACTTTTACTACAACTATTATACTATTTCTATACTAGAACTATTTACATCTATATACATGAGCGCACACACACACACACACACACTGCCCGGTCAGCACGGCGTTCCACAGCTTCTCCGTGAAGTCATCCGTGTGCTGCGAGTTTTCCACCGCCAGGTAGAACAGGTAGCAGCGCAGAAGTAAAATACTACTGTGATACGTAACAGTCAGCTAACGCTTCACAACAGCAAAAAAAGTTGTACTTTTATCAACGTACCGTGGAAAACACTTCTGAAAACACAGAGAATGCACTACGTCCAACGCTGGAATTGCTGGTATTTGGAGCTATTAGCAGCTCCATGTTTCTTTTTATGGAAGTCAATGGGAGTGTCCGAACTCTCTCTCTATGGCTCTGATTGGTTAGCTTCTAATGAGTGGAACGCTGCAAATTCAGAAACTCTGAATCTAGTGCCAACATCGGCGACACTATCTAGTTAGATGAGCCTCACCATGTATGCACCTGAAGAACATCCTATAACCTCACCATCATTCCAACCACCACCGGTGTAAAAAGAGGTAAAAAAAAATAGTTTTTTCTGCCTCAACACTACATCGGACTTATTTATATTAATCCCAAAAACGCAGAGCCGGCCCGAAGCACAAACGAACTAAGTGCCGGTTTAAGGCCCCAAGACCACTAGGGGGCCCCCAAGAGTAATTTGAAAGAAAGTATTCTATTTTTTGTTTTTTCAATGTATAAATAATAATAATTGTGATAATTGTGAATGATAAGTCACTTTTCTCTCGAAAAGCCAGGAGGCACAGGTTTTCGGAGTGGGTGGAATATTCAGTAAGGACCAGAAGTGTCAGGTTAAGTCTTTCCAGTCTATTCCTTGGTTGTCCACTGGGGGTCACCAGAGTTCATCTGCTGGAGTCCTTAACCAGCTGCTCACCTGGCCAGGTGCAGCCACTTGGTGGTAACGAGCTGGATCAGTATAAGAGGAGCGGTGAACCATCTACTCGACGCCAGAGTATTAGTTGGATCCGGTAACCTAACTCTCAGTGCCAGTTATGTAGTTGTTTCTAGTAATTTGAAGTTCTCAAGTTTTTGTCTTTTGTCTCTACTCCTCGAGTTGTTCATTTAATTATCCTTTGGAAGTTTTTGTAGTTTATGTTTCTGTTTATTTGCTACTTTGTTTTATTTGATACTTTGCTTTTTCCCCCCTTCGTGCTCCTGAACATTTTCTGTGCTCCACCCAGGTTTCACCACCACCAGAATACACACCTCCAAGGATTCCCACGATCATCACAATCATCCGGTTCACCGCTCACTGGTTCAGGTCGGTCTGCCCGCTCCAGCCTCCATCATCCGGCGTATTCACCCCCTGGACAACCTGCCTCATTGGAAAGACTCTCCACTCACTCCTCCTGGCGTCTCCACCATCCGTCAACAAAGTAAGACCGTTCACAATTGTTCATCACGCTCTGCCTGCGTAACCTCACCCATTCTGCTTAGCTCTCAGTGGTCCCCGATCTCCTGCGTCGTCCCTCCCTTCCTACAAGTCGCCCCTTCGAGCAGTTCGTTGTCTGACAGGTTTGGATTCCGCTGCCGAGCATCTATGGTTGCCCCAGCTGATTCAAGATCAATTACTCAAATCCTTCAATAAACCTTATTATTATTGTACTCCTGAGAGTCCTCGTGTCTATGTGGGTTAGAAGCCTAAACAACAACATGACAAGAAGTCAAATGTGAGCAATAATAGTGTCTTTTATGTAGCTTTTGCATATAGGTATAGTTACATACATTAACAAACGTTTCGGAATGTTTTAATCTACTTATTCATCTGTTTTATTTTTTAAACAATTTGTGTTATATTATTTTATTAATCATTAAGCATTTAGGTGATATTTGTTTATTTTTTTCTGTCTTTTTGTACAATTGTACTTTTTGTTATTTTTATATATCTAAGTGTAATTTGTTACACTTTTTGGGGGGTTTTCCTGCACTACAACCTATGGTTATTACATTCCTGTTGCACTTTTTTCCAACCTTGACATTTTTTGTAAATTAAACCCATTCCACTCTTGATGCTAGATGTGTTACCCTTTAAAAACCATATGTTGCAACCTGGACATAGTTAGTTAATCTGTATTTGATATTATTCATATTATTGATATTACATAGCATTCATATTACATTCGTATTTGATTATTTTACCTTTGGAGAAGCAACAAGGGCATCATTTCAACATGTAACACATACATTTATAAAGATAGGCTGTCAATAGAAGGTGAACAACACTCCTACAGCTGCATTAAGTTTATTGTAGGTGTGTGAATGATCAAGAAGGGATATTGACTAAAACAGAGGGCCACAAAATCCAATTCTGCTTACGGTTCCATAGAGGATTGGGCCGGCCCCGTCAAAACTGTGTGCATTACTATTTTACAAGGCAAGTCAAGTAACTGAGTCGGGCAGTACATGGGATGGAGAATACGTAGGTTAAGTCATCAGAGCAAAAAATGTAAAGAGAATTGCAAATAGATGCTTACAAATTCAGCAGAAAACAAAACATCATGGCTTGAGGCATGCATAGAAATCCAATTGTAGCTCATCCAAGTACGGTTGAACCAACCACGAATACCCGTGTTGTATTCTTAAGTTATATTTATTAGGGAATAAGTCTAGAAGACTAGATAAAACACTTCAGATTTTGCGAAAATCTGCACTACTTTACTGAAGCCAGCTGATCACCTCAAAGCTAGTGGATTTGCATAATATTGAATCAGCTGGATCAGGTGACATTCCGCTTTCACGCTTTCTTTTTTATTGATAAAAATAATAAGTATAAATCATTGACTGGGAGAAATATTTTCAAGTATAATTTTATTAAAACAAATTTAAGTTTGTTTATAATTTATCAATGTAAGTGAAAAAAACTGACTGCCAAAGATCTACTGATAAATATAAAATCGACATAATAAAATCCCGTAGGGAAAATTAGGGTGTTTGTCAGTTTTACCTTTTAAAACAAAGAGGAAATCTTATTTCTATAACCTTGTGTTGCAATTTACGTGTTTAAAAATGATTTCGTAGTAAGAAAGGCAGCGCTTAGACAGGGAACAGGGGAGCTTCATTTGGCTAAGATGAACAGAAAAGTGGTACATAAATTTACTTCATTTATAAGTTCACTTAGGGCTTGAGCTGCTCCCTCGTTTCCTTGATGGAGTTGGTTAATAAACCTGCTCTGTGGGCTTGGTTAGATTGGCTTTAAAGGGGGCTTGCACACTGAAATCGGATGTGTTGTCACAGTATGGATGACGATTACATGCTCTTTGAAATACAGTTTATGATACAAGAAAACGTTAAATAGGGATGTTTTTGTTATCCCCCTATAAATATTGAAATCGTATCTCAGTGTTTGCCCTGTCAGATGTTTTATTACATTTGGTGAGCTGGAGATATTTTAACGCTCATGTTACTTAATGCTTTGCAACTATAAGGCAAATGTTTGCTAAATTAATTAGAGAACAACCGTCCTTTACTTTAACTGCTTTCTAAAATATTTGAACTTTTAATTATGTCGAGTAAGAAGTCACAGGAAGTAACAATAATATGTGTCTTAAGAAAATAGTAGAGGCAAAAAAAATACACAATCACTCCGAACATGTTTTCATTGTAACGTAATACGTCAGCCTCCTGTTTCAGGCTTATCTCACAACAGTAACTTAAAGTGCGACAATAGGTTAAAACTGTACTCCCTTTTTTCCTCCCATTTCCTGGTGAGATTAAGAGAGTGGAGTAGAATTATAAGCAGGCTAGTTCCTTGGCTTCAGCTAACAGCTACTGCCTCATCTTTCCTTAGCTCAGATCTCTTTCAGGCAGCCTCCCGCCACTGCCCTCCACCCCGTATCCTATGCTCCACTCCAGTGAAAACAAAGTGAATAATTCATGACCTTACAGAGCTTTTTCATGGATCCAGCGCAATGTATGTGTGTTCAGGAACATCCACCAGGCTTTAAGTCAGTGCCATGGAGTTAAGCAGGACATTAACAAGCCCCACGGAGAATCCCTTTAAGACGTATTTTAGTCTCACATGCTCACCTGTACAGCTTTGTAACTGAAGAAACGGACAGGAAGAGGTAGACTGGAAATGGAGAAGATAAAAGCAGGAGGAAGCATGAAGTTGAACAGGTCAGAAAGAATTCTGCTGACACGAAGAATACTACCAGACAAAAGCACAGAGGAAAAGAAGCCGAGAAACGTATCTGAAGCTATCAGAAGTAAAAAACATAAAAGGAGGAGAAAGAGGCAGCAAAAAGGTGGGGAAGGGGAAGGAGGAGATTTCATACAGTCTGCACTGAAAACCAGCCATAGCTCATATCCTGGAGTAAATGTGATAAGTGTTCACAGACCCCATCAGAGTCTGCTTCATGCTCCTCTACACCTGGTAAAGCAAATGTCATGACCACTCACAAACTGAAATCACCCATGGCCAGATTTACCCACACACTCGCTTTATCTTTCAGAAACCATAACCTATTTGTATTTTTTTTATTTAGTCCTTTTGCTGCCATTTCCACAGGATCTTGCAGTCATGTTTGAATTTGATCTGAACTTTACTGACTGGTAAGCTTGAAGATCAGACATGGACCAGACAGAGACAAATAATTTATTTAAGCCTTCTGATATAAACGTATGCCATATTTAAGAATTATTGTAAAGAGCAGACAGTTCTTTATTTGAAAAGGTCATATAAATTGTAAAGTATGAAAATGCAGTTATTCAACTTTACTCTGCAAACTACTGCCTCATGCATGCTTATACATATTTTAACAGAAAAATAAGGAAAAAATCAGAAACACTTAACAAAAAAACTTTAGCTGCTTTTATGTATATTAGATTTTAGGCCAGAACATCATAAATGCCTCCATAATGATTAGGTAATTAATTCATGTATTTCTTTATTCATCAATAAAAAACAGACGATCATGATTTTGTTTTCAACCAAATTAAGTGGGACTACGATTTTGTGGTGCAGTCAATGCTTTTCCACTGACCTCCTTCAGCAATAAAAGCATCAATGGACACAAGTGCGCAATCTTACAGTACTTTTATCCACTCATACACAAACTCACAGCCAGCTCGAATGGATTAGCAGCTCAATGTAAACAAAGCAATGCCTGACCTATCCACTGCTGCCGGGGCACACGCTGAGGCTTCACAGGGAAAATTAGCCATGCGCTAAAAGCTTTTTCAATCAATATTAATATTCTACAGTAGGTACAACTGATTCCGAAGCCACTCTCTTCATACATTTTACATGAACTGATCCGAACCAAACGTAGTACTACGCATGTGGACAAACCTCACAATATCTATTCCAATAATAGCTGATAGGTTTTCTTTTTTGTAACCACAAAATATGCTTTTTGTAAATTCTATCCCTGACCACAAAAATTTGCAGATGTACAGAATCCATTAATCTTACCAAGGTTTTGCTGGAGTGACAGGGTTTTCTTTGATGCAACCTTCCAATTAATATTCAACAGGGCTCCCCAGAGAGAGTTTCATAACGGCGGGAAGCCAATTAAGTCATGTTTCAAACCGTACAGCGCATTATACCACAAACAATAGTTTTTAAAACGCTAGCTGTGGATGCTGAAGAGGTCAAGGATGTCACAATGCAAGCTTCCAATTAATGCTATTAAATATAAGCCACAGTGAGACAACATGTTTTGTCCTTCTCAAACACAAAATGCAATTACAGTACAGTGCTATTGCCCAAAAAATGACCAGAAACCTCATTATTTTATTTGTTATTATATATCCCATATAAATAATAATGTATACTTTATTAATCCCCTAGGAAATTGTTTTTGTACACTGAGGTAGCCATTTTACAGGCGCCAGGTAAGCAGTAGCACAAACAGTCTTGCCTAAGGACCCACACTGGATGCTGTGGTGTATTTTGCCCAGGGCTGGATTTTTTCCTTTGCGCTGGGCTGGATTTGAACTCATTGCCTTTGGATTGGATGTCAGGCGACATACCTTACTTTAAGAAAGGATTGACACACATTCAACAAGTTTAGACTCAGAAGTTGTATATTATTCATTAATGTACACCAAAGGCAAGTCTTGCATTTCACACCAAGGCCTTCATTGGAGTGAATAGTCCATTGCGTAACAGTCCTAAGTGAATGAACCCACTTCATAATACCATCATTATGATGACATGACTCTCGAATTTGATATATATTAAGGCAGAAACAATCCAATCCCTTCACCTAAGTCACAGTGCCCGAAACTAATCTTACAGAACCATCAATCATTCATTTTTTTTTTAATAATTTTGTTAACGTTGATTTAATGCTAATGAAATAAAATCACAAAAATATACAAACAGCTTTTTATTCACCAAAACCGCTGCTTATTTAAACACAGCTTTCATCCTGCCTTCTTTAGTCAAGAATAATGACCCCAATAAGTTCCACCAATCAGTCCTTTTCTACATGGAGGCTAATGTTGATAGGGTGAGCTAAAGGTAATGCTAACCCTATCCTCAGTATATCCAGTTTTTGTTTAGGTCCGTCTTGAAAATGGCGTTGTTATTATATCAGCGACCAAATCAATCTCTTCTCCTCCTTCTGCTAATGTGGGTTGAAAAATAAACCCAACAGAGCAGCAGCTTCCGATTGGACCCGGTACTTTGCGTAGCACTGCTTCTGACTAGAGCGTTTAACGTATGTTTCAATATTCTGTCATTCCATAAAAATGTAAAAGATGATTGTTAGTTTAAGGTGTCATTTGGATGATATACCTTTTTTTCTTTTTTTTTTAAAGTAAGCTTAAAATTCAAGTCACCTAATAACACACAGAAACATATGTTTCTGTGTGTTATTATGTAACCACCCCCACAACTCTCTTTTCCTTTACTTGTGCTCTCCCAACACCCTAATTCGTCTGTTGTCGATGTGTCGTGACTGTCTGCCAAGCGCAGTACTTACAGTAGAGCAGTAGAAACTCAGCAATAGGGAGAGAAGCAGCCGAACAAACATGACTGTTCAGGGTATTTCGTGTTAAATTACTGTTCTCAGGCGTGCTGGCTGTTGCATACCAAAGTTAAAGAATAAAGCTAGTATATGTCCTAATTTTGCCCAATATGTTTTTGTCAAGCTGACATCATTTAGTTACTAAAGCCTGTATCCTGATTTACTGTAGGCGATCAAGCTCAGGTTTATAACTAGGACTCTTAAACGGTATGTCTAATGTTGGTGAGATCTTGTCTAATGGTTTGCAAACGTACTTGCGAGGTTTTATTTTAGGTTACAAAGTGCATACGGACAGAAACCCTAGTTAGAGTAAAGAAACAGGAATGAGAATTGACTTGACAATAATTATAAATAAATGTATCAATGGTAATAAAAATGACCTTCCTGGCAAGAAATGAAGGAAAAAATAATCCCTGGTAATGCGGTGAATGTATGAAATCTTTATTTAGATTGAAAGAAATAATCAGCTATATCCTGTTTTTAATGTTGATTTGTAAATTAGGCATTATAGAAATGTGCAGTCAAATTTCGATTGTTTAATGTAATTATCACTTGCCAACATTTGAAGTAATAAACATACAATTTATTATCTAATCTAAACTGTGAGGTCTGTGAAAAACATTGTAAATTATGTAGGAATTTAAAAATGTAGAAAATGAAACGCTTTTAATTGTAATAGTATTCTACACAAAAGAAAAACGTATTTCCTGTTAAACTTGAACAATGGTTCTCTTTCAAAACAACTATTTATTAAATACTTTATTAACACTATTATTTCTGAAACCTCTCATGAGCACTGTCTTAATCTAAGGAAACCACATGTTACGCTTGAAAACTTTCAAAAGTCATTCTGGCAGAGAAGCCCCTGAAATCAAAGAAGACCCTGCAACAGATGGTCATTTAGTTATTTCCCAGCATGGGAAAATAAATGGCTCTTTAACATCAAATATCATGTGGGTAAAAACAAAAAAGGTATTTATGAGTCTTGGGAAATAGCTGGGATGCTTTGCAGAGGTGCTGGGAGAAACCATAAACAAGACAAGAAAGAAAGGGATCTTTACCCATTTAATTCAAAACTGTGAAAAGAGGACTTAATTTGCACTTTCTGGTAGGTTACAATAAGCATAAGTTTTCATCTGGTTCTCGTCCTATTTCAAACTTTTTCTGCTATTATACAATGCTTATTATTTAAATTGAATTATTCCAAAAGAGCTACTTCAATGCTACTTCAATTTAGAAAATAGAATGAATAGTCAGACAACTCTAGAATGGGTGCTCCATCCATCTATAGTTTAGCAATGGTTGATAATATCTAAAGACTTTGTAAAAAAAAAAAACCACTAAGAGCATCTTCTCTCTTCCTTTGAAGTACACATAATCCAGAACAGTTTAAGGGTTAAGAAGGTTGAAATATAAAACTGGAGGCAAAAGAGTCTGATTTAACCTAAGTGCAATTTGCTTTTCCCCGCCGTACAGCCATCACAGTCTGTGATTCAACGTTTTTGGAAGTTCCTATTGAAGTTCCTATTGAGGCAGTTAAATATATACTGCTAAGCCCATTCTTTTATCTATCACTAAAATAGCACCTGCAAATCCCAAAAAACACTAATTTCAGGAAACTAAATATACTTTAAAAATGAAAGAGAATAAAAGTTGTTATTGTAAATAATAATTAAGAAACATTTAATAGATACGCTACCACTAAAACCAGACACAAAGTAAATATCGTGAAAATCGAATTAAGGCATTCCTGGGCCTCCCGGACCGTTTACCCGCTTGGGGTCTAAGTAAAAGCAAAGCCTGGATAGAGAGCCAGTGAGGCAGACTGAGAGAGCATTGCTGTGAGAGCAGGTAGATCTGCAATGCTGTCGGAGTGTGCATGGCAAATGCCAGTGCACTCCATAGGAATACAATAACGAGGACTGCGCACAGAGAGAATGCCAAATGAGATATCAAACCCAGAAGAGAGCTTAGAAACACACGACTGGGCTGTTTAATAAGACATGGTTTGAAAGGCTGCCTGTCTACTTTGTGCTTTAACTACTTCATCGATCTGGGGGGTGACACAGAACATAATATCTGGCTAATATGTTATATGATATATTTTTGAAAAACAGAAATTCAATTATATTTTAATAAATTACAATATTACTTAAAGTTTCAGAAAATGTGTTAGTAATTTAATTAAGAAGGTAAAACATTTTAAATCAGTTGCTTTCTCATAGTATATGGTTAGATGTAGATTCACACCCAATCATCCATTCCAAAGCATGTATTTCTATTAACAATGATATTTATAAACTAATGAAACTCCCCAAATGTGTCTCAGAGATTTTCAACATAAGAAAAAAAGGATTTGATACAGTTATGCTGTAAACATGTTGTAAACTACAAACTAATGGTAAAAACTGATGACTTGACAAGAACATTTAATGAGCCTCTTCTAAAGGGGGTGAGGTCACAAGCACTCATTTCCAAGGTAAGGTTTTATTGAGTATTAACTAAACCTTATATAGCAAGCTATAAAAATAAATATTACCACATTCTATAAAACATTTTTGACATTATATTATTTATAATTTCAATCTGTACTATTTTGTCTATTTATTAGTAGATCATTTTTAGTAGTTTAACTTAATCTAACTTTTCATATTTCAATTTAACCTTGGTACAGATTTTCATTCAGAGCAGAAAACTCAATTTCAACCATGAATCAAACCAACATTAAGTATAAAAAAAACCCAGCTGATAGTTGACACATATGTGAGCTACATTTTCTCCAGTAGACTCTGGATAGATAAATCACTATAAATTTGTCAATTGTCAAAGCAAATAGAAAACTTTCCAAAAGTTGACACTTGATTGATGTGGAACAATTGGGATGGGAAACTAGCGCACTACTTCCCCATGAGACATGTGTTTACATGATGACAGACAGACAGACAGACATATAGATAGATAGATAGATAGATAGATAGATAGATAGATAGATAGATAGATAGATAGATAGATAGATAGATAGATAGATAGATAGATAGATAGATAGATAGATAGATAGATAGATAGATAGATAGATAGATAGATAGATAGATAGATAGATAGATAGACATCGGCATATTCTGCAAGAGGTAAAGCTGTTCGGCAAGAGCATTTTTAGATGCTCTTGCCGAACAGCTTTACCTGTACTGGCATTAACATGATCCCTTAATAAAGAGTCAAGTATTAAAGCATCAGTTCTTTCTATAGTCTCAACTAAGGTTATAATTTTAGAGGTTCTCGTTCAGCGCAGAAAGAAACTGATGGGAGAGCACATATATTAAAAAACAAAGCACAGTGTGTGCATTATTTACATCTCACATACGCTCACTTAATACATGTTCAGCCAAGCATTTGACTCTGTGTCTGTGCTTTCAACTCTATAAAGCGTGTTGGGGTTTATTTAAAAAACACTTTATTGATCCTATAGGGAAAACGAAATTATTGTAACTCAACACTAAAGCATTTTGATGTGGTTCCATCGCAAGGCCTCACGTAGAGTCTAAAAGTTTCACATGGTATAATTTTTATTCAGGAGGTGCTGCTGGAAAGGAAAGTGAGGGATTATACTGCACGCAGGGCCCCTGCAGGCTGCCAAGCATTACTTACAGGTGATTGCATTTCATTCGTGATAAGCAATAAACGATATCAATTGGCATAGACCGATTTCTTACTTATACATGAAAATTGGCGGCAGATTGATCTGTGCACCACTAATTTACACTCTGGAGAACAAAAAGGGAAGAGACAGCTAACATAGGCGAGAAAACGAGATCGAAGGAATGAGCCAGGTAAGAGTATAAAACCTGCTTTTGTGTGGCTTAGAACCCAGAGAAATTAATCAGAGCAGAGGGAAAGCAGCTACGAAGAGAGAGTAAAAGAGGAATGAGGAACACCTGCACAGGGTAGACGAATGGCGGTCATAGTAAAAGAAACAAGAAGTAAAAATGGTGATGAGGAAACTAAAAACTAAAAAGATTCATAAAAGCAAATAAGACAATCCTACAGAACATGAATGAGACAAAATTGAAACCCCGATTTACACAAATACATATATAAAACCTAAAACACAAATGATATTAAGAGTCCAAAATCTGCGGATCATCACAGACAGATATAGCACAACGATGTGCAAAAACAAATTGTTAACTGTAAACGTTAACTTACCCAAAGCTAATAAAATAATGACTTTAGTGTCACTGCATTTGTTTATTAGATATGTTTTTGATACTTGTGGTGGCTCTGGATGAGCTAAAAAGTATAACAACATATATATAGGTCCATTAAATGAAAAAAACACTTATTAAGGGGAAACTTTTGTTATATTTTATCTGCTTCTTGGTCCATTCTTGCTCATTTCTGAAGAAAACTGTCACGATTTTTGAGGCAATTGATCCATTGAGCCAATTGGCCTTTTGCAGCTTTTTCAACAATAAAAGTTCATACATTTTGAATGAGATTGCCCTGCTCTTTTTTTTAATCAATATTCATATTTTTCAAACCCAAAATTTGTGTATTATTATTAATTGTATTATTATCCGTATTTAATACAAGATTTAAAGGGAAATTACAACATAGTTTAATAAATTCAAAGTGTAATTCATGGCTAATTTGATGTCTTTGGAATAAATTTACATGCATTCAGACCCCAATTCAAAATTGGTAAAAATGTGCATTAGTTTAATACAGTTACACAATACACATATATATATATATATATATATATATATATATATATATATATATATATATATATATATATATATATATATATATATATATATTTACATACTAACCCTTACCAGGGAGGCTAAGGAGTGTGATTCCACTATAGTTGGAACACATCCTCCGGTCCCACTTCTTAAAGAGGGGAACCACCAACCCAGTCCGCCAGTCCAAGGGCACAACCCACCGATGTCCATGCGATGCTGCAGAGGCGTCTCAACCCTGATTAGCATTGATTATTATTATTATTATTGTTATCATTATGTGTTATAATTAAAAAAAATAAAGCATGTGTTTGAAGTCTATAATTTATTTATATCATGCTGTTTAAGCTTCGGACCCAAATAAATCAGAGAACTGGAGTACAATAATATGAGTTTATTGAAAGGTGTGTGTATGAATCCAGGAACTGAGGTGACGGGCACGGCAGGGAACCAGAGACAGCGGACACGGAACAGTTCAGCGGGGAAACTCTGTGGAGGACAGGACAACGTGGAAGACCGAAGAATACTGAGGGGTAAGTAGTACAGGTGAGATGATGCAGGAGCAGCGTGATGAAATATGGAACGGTCTTACTTTTACGGTGGATGATTGACGCCAGGAGGAGTGAGTGGTGAATCATTTTAGCTGTTCTAGGTGGAAGGTTGTCCAGGGATTAACACAGCAGATGGATGTTGCTGGAGCGAGAAGACTGAGCTGAGTCAGAGGACCTGTGAAACCATAGGGTTGTATGACCGGTGGGAATGTTGAGAGGGTTCGAGCACTGAGATGGATAGAACCTGGGAGGAGCACAGGAGATGGTGAGGGAACACAAAAAGGGTAAAAAAAAACAGAGTATCAAAATAAACGCTGGAGAACTGAAGAACTAGAGAAACAAAAACTGAAGCTAAAAAAACTAGAGAACTTGAAACAACAAATAATAAACTAGAGAACTGTAGCACTAAAGAACTTTCGCAAAGTTTGGCACTGACAGCTAGAGGTTACCGTAAGCAAATAATACTCAGGCACTGAGTAGTTGATCCACCGCTCCTCTCATACTGCTCAGCTGATGATTCTCAATCCGTTGCACCTGGCTGGTGAGCAGGTGGAGAAGGTGCACAGCAGAGAGCTCAGGCAACCCCCAGTGGACAACCTGGGAAACGCACCAAAGGACTCACCCTGACAATTTAAGCCTTGCCTTTGTATATTTTATCACAAAAAATTTGTATTACTGGTTTAAAACAATGACATTTAGCTATTTTGCTAACTTTTTTTTAGATTTGCTTTTCTAAAGGTAAAGAATCGAGTATTTGTGCATATGCCGCAATAATGATAAAACATGTTTCATTTCAATAAAAACAGCTAGCACAAAATGCCAGTTTAAACGAATTCCTTATTTCTTTAAGTAACTGATTTTTAGCACTTTCAAATTCCATAAAAAACTGGATGGATGGATGGATGGATGGATGGATGGATGGATGGATGGATGGATGGATGGATGGATGGATGAATTTTTACATGTACCTACATGTTTTTTATGTGAATCAGATCTTGTGCTTCTTAAGTGAGCCCGATGCATTTTGCATTTTAATTATGAAACCAAAGTCAACAAGTCCAAGGTGCCACAACTCTTCATAAAGTGTCATAAAACCTAATAAACAAAAATGAACCAAAAAGACACTTCAGTATTAAGAGCTGCATCAGACCAGATTGAACTCTCCCATCAATAGAATAAATGGAAGAAAGTAACTGTGTTGTTCATTGGCTTTACATGCCTATGGTGGATAGCTGAACAGCTGTACTCTCTAAAGCAGCAGGTGGGAGAAGCTAGGTGCTGGAGTGGTTAGTTTTTAACCAGTGAGACATTATATGGAGACAGATTGATGGGGAACGGCAAATGGTAGCCCTGGAGGCTGGGCTTTAACAATAGATGTGTGATGTGGGTGAGCTTGTGCTCTTATACCTAAACACATGCATCCAGAACTGCAAACATTCCTCTGTGCTGACTTAGGAGAAGGAAGCCCACTGGAAATATCTACCTAGTTCTTTACTCTCTTTCTCCCAAGATCATTACTGGGTTTTGGTTTAGCAAACAGGGTTAAAACACAAATTATATTTTAAACAGCAGGATATAAAAGTGACATAGAAACAATGTATTGTAAACAGGTTGAGAGAAAATGTTCTACACAACAGCAAATCAATATCAAGGATGAATATGTTGCTGCAAATTTCAACATCTGCCCCTTTGGCAGGCATGTATATAGTTGGAATTCGATTAAAACATGTACACATTGTTAGTGTAATTCCACTGTTTGTTTCAGAGATAAATTGAGGTGTGCAAATCTGGGTTTAATATTGGTATTTGTCATTTTCTCTTTCATTAAAAAGAAGCGATAAGATGGCATATTGTTGTATTGTGGGACTTCTTATCTCTCACGTGGGCAATGACAGTGAGACCTTCAGAGGTGTTGTCAGGAGATTTGGTCTTCCGGATCTGAAAATTAGTTGTGCTGTTTTCCGATTTCTGTGCTCATCATGGAATGTCCACAAAATACACCATGATTTAGCATAGTGGGCGCCATATGTGCTCTTTACACCAGACATCTTAGGCTTATCAGGGTGAGACCTCATAGAACCATATTTTGAGGGTCATACAATGAAAATTTCGTAGAGGCCTTTTCCGGTGAAACCTCAGCTCCTGCCAGGACTCTACCTTTTTCTTACAGATCCTGTTTCAACCTTTATAGATAGAATTTATAGGCAAAGATATTGAGGGGATGAGTTTGTAAGGCTGCAGGATTGGGTCTCTTTTTTCTGTGGATGATGTGGTCTTGCTGGCTTCATCAAACTCTGATCTCCAAGTTTTGCAAGAGCAGTCTTGAGCTGCAAAAAGATTTATTGGCTTCTTTGAGTACGAGATGTTGTCCTACCTCAAGTAGAACAGTTTAAGTATTTTTGACCAAAAGAAGGAGATCTTGGATAAAATCAATCAAAATTAATTTCCTTTTCAGAGTCGCTGTGGCATAGAGATAGGATAAGAAGCTCAGTCACCTAAGAGGAACTCAGAATACAGTTGCTGCTCCTCCACATCAAGAGGACCCAGTTGAGGTGGCATCTGGTTAGAATGCCCCCTGGAATCCTCCAAGGTGAGGTTTTTTGGGTACATCCTAAGACTACTAAAAGGGGAAATAGCCATTTCTCCAAAAGCAGCACAAATAGTCAGATTACATTATAAAAATTAATTGGGTTAAAAAAATATTTCCTGTTACCTGATTAAACTTAAGCTAGTCATGGCAATGATAAGCATTGTAACTTGGAGGTAGAGTGGTAAAGACCAAACTTGCTTACTAGATTAATACTATACCACCTCTGATGTACAGAAGTGAGAGTCAGATTTTGTAGGAGGGATTTTTGTACTACTATCTAGGTTCCTACTGTGTTATAATTCAGACAACTTTCTTGCCAATCATTGTATGCAATATTTAGCTTGATTAAGTGGTAGTGAGCCTTTGTGTCATCCATCCACTATATTTCCTGTTTTTATTTAAATGAGGCTCTGTTAATTTAAGAGGGACTAGGACAGATAATGATTTTCTTAGTTTTAGTTTGTTCTTGAGATGGGCATCATAAGATTATGAGGGAAAAGAATAACACTGGTGGCTGAAGCATCAATACTGAAATCAAGGATTATTTTTCTTTATATAATCCTCCTTGTAATTTATCCTAATGGTGTGCAATATTTGTTACTGATCTGTGAACATAAAGTTAACAAGGGGTACATGTCACCGGATATCGATTGGTTGATGTCCCTTTTAGCACCAATGTACAACTTAACAAGAAAGATAGATCACAACACAAATGTAACATTTGCCTATTCACTGTGGAGATGGACATAGAACAACATTTAATGTAAAAAGTAAGCCAGAATTGTAAGACAAAATATATATACAGTTTTCAAACAAAACAAGTTATTGTTTTATCAAAAGAAAAAACATGGGAAAACCAAAATAATGATTGCAAAGGAGTTATCCTGGTTTTATGTGTGTTCATATTTGTGACTGCAAAATCTGATGAGAGAAAAAATAACAAATGCTTTAAGAGAAAAAGTTAGAACATAACAGAGGAGCTAAAGGATGTGAGACTAAGCAGGAAGAAAAGGGAACAGTTTGGAAGGGAAGGATAAGGAACTAAATCGCAGAGTTCATCTCCCAGCTTTAAACCAATCCAAAGATTTCCCTCCGTTAATCCATGATCAACTGTTCCTGCATTCCTGCTGTCAGGCAAGAATGTGAGTAGTGTTGGATGAATAAACAGCCTAATAGCTGAAAGTCAGATCTAGACAAAGTACCCACCTTCACAACTGTTCCTGTGGGGGCCATGAGACCAATAGTAATCATTAACTGACCTGCTCCATGGGAAACTGGCTGTAGCCAAACATAATGTTTATTTTTTACTTGCAGTCTCAATCAATGTTTGTCTTTAATGAGGGTGTAAGTATCGGAAAGTCTTTTTTTCCATTTTTTTCAGGCTCAGTGTAGGATTTATGATAGACAGTTTTGATTGGTGTGAACAGCTGGTGGTGTGCATAGATTGGATCATATTCTGATATCACTGTGTTTTTCTGTGTATCTTTAGTGAGAGACAGAGATAGATAGCTTGTATGGATGTAAGGCTTCAAGTTCAGCCATGCACAATATGAAAACAGTTATCAAACAGGAAAGCAACACAACCCCCACATACTGTCACAAATTTCTGTGGACTTTAGTCTGCAACACTTCTCAAGGATTTCTCATGCAAATACATGTAGCAGCATGGGAATATGGCTAGCTATTAATGAAGGACACCTACTTAGGAACTTGTGGATTTAGCGTATAGCACAGAGTCACACAGCCTGAAGAGAATTTTAATGGCTTAGATGAGAATCAGACTAGTGAAATAGAGAAAGATTACATACATTTTCTGCACTGTTTTATACATGAAAAAAATAAAATAAAGCAGCCAGACAAGCAAGAATCATGACATTCATACAGTTAAAACAAACTCCTATTGCTGTAGATATTGCTCTGGAAACACCAAAATATGTTTACTTTGGCGATAGAGTACAGTTTTTTTTTCCAGTTTTCTGTTATTTTGAGTAGTTAATAAAATTTACTAACAGGGTCCTATCAGACTTTTCTGGCTTCAGTGATTGCCTGTTGTAAAATTGTCTGTTTTCAAAAATGATAAATCCCTCTTTCAGACTAAAGAATGCGTTTTAGGAAATTTCTTTAAGTTGTCATATCTGTCTATGGTATCCAAAATCTGGCTGAATTATCCCTCGTGACGACTCCTCCATTGCAAACATATCTAGTATAGTTTGAATTCATATCTAACCTGGAATCAATCAGAACAGTTTTGGAAAAAAGGATAAGTAATGATCAACCTTTGTGATTTGGTTGTGTTTTTGGTTCGCCTCTTATGCTACATTATTTTAAACTGTTTTGTTGTTAAAATCCAGTAAAGCAGTTTTTTTCCTTTTTCAAATTGGGCATGCGCTTGGTTTTGCCTTGTATTTTCAATACTTTTTCAAGTGAATCCAAACCAGTTCTGTTAGTTATCTAAAGTGGGGAACCTCCAGACATCTAATGCGAAAAGCGAGAAGTTGCCAGTAAAACACAGCAGTCTAAGGATGTCTTTTGTCAGCAAAGTCATTAAAGCAATCCTACTACCTGTAAAATGAGAACTATACAGTATAAGTAGATACAATCTGGTTTAATGACCATACACAATTACATCTGATCACTTTTTTAAATTTAATTAACTTTTTTACAAAGCTGACAGAAGCTAGTTAGAAAATAACCACCCCGGTCTATGCCTAAAAAATCCTCAGCCAAGAAGCCAACAGAATTACTGATATTTAGCCTAGATTTGCCCAGACCCCTCAGAAACAGGCATACAGCAAGTTATTTAAAATAACTTGACATCAATAAAGCAGCAATTGTTGGAGAACATACAGAACACTAGAAAAGGCTACATATTTGCAGAGCTTTTGGGCAGAGATGAAAGCTGGAAAATTGAGTCACTGCTAACTTTGACTCTATCACAGCTATGGAATCTGACGTGTCCAATACAAAGACAAATGCCAGATCATGAAGCTGTATTGTCCATATCATGTTGGTAAAAGAGACACAATAGCAGGTAAAGCATCCATCTGAATATGATGCTGAAACGCAGAAAACACTCATGGTCTGGACAAAGTGTACATTCTTGATAGGACGTACTGGACATTCCTCACCAAGCCCAACAAAAGACAACCACTTACCAAAGACATTTGTACTGAATTCAAAGAAGAATATTACTTAAAGGCCACGGTGATGAAAAATGCATACTGTGATTGTATCACCATCATACTGGACTTCTCTAAGAAAAAAGCTTTTACTAAGGTGAATAATAATTTTTGCAACTACAAATGGGAAAATGCAGTGGATACACATAAATGGCTTTTATGGTGCCAAAGCTTGCAAAAGATTTTGTTTTAAAGCAGTTGAAATTTCCATGACAGTGAATGTTCAATTCTTTACAAGCATTAAGGTAGTCCTGAATGGCTGCCACTACAGTTTCAAGGATTAGTCAAAAATGCTCAAATGAGTCAAAGCAAAACTCCGGGGATGTTCTTGATAAGCAATGACATTATAACATGGTATAAAGCTGAAAGAAGTTGATTTTGTACTGCGATTATAAGCTTCTAGCAAAAGTCCTAGTTTACCGGACATAAAGATGTTCCTTCCAAACTTATTTGCCCAGATCAGATGGGCTTTGTAGCAGTAGCTTTAATCTGTGTCCACCTAGAGTAAGAGATTGCAACAAAAAATATTGTAATACCAGTGCTGTTCCTGTTCTGTAAATGCCAACTAGAAAATCTAAACCTAGATTATCACACTAAATAAAGCTCAAATAACAAAAGTTTTAAATATAGTTTCTTCTTAAATATAGAAAATGTAACATATGTTGTGGGAGCTTAACCTATTGTGTGGTTCTACGTTTGGATTTTTAAATGCTTATGTTATCTGTTTTACGTTTTTCATTCAGGGGCAAATAAGGAAAATTATTGTAGAGTTGCATATAATTTATTTCTTTGTTTTCCTTCCGTAAAACCTCAGGATGTCCGGTCAATATCTCGACATTATAAGCTTTGGTTTGGTAATAACTTTTTTCCTCAAAGAAATCAATGTTTAAGTGCACAGTACAGACAACAGCTACAAATGCATAATTAATTTTGCAACATTTTCAAGTTAGCAAGGATATGTTTTTATTTCATAGAAACAAATACTTTGTTACTGTCTGATAACAAAATTGTTTTCTCTAATTCCTTTTTCCATACTACCTTCATGATTAGTTTCAAAGTATTATGAAATATTACGGTGTTGGTTACAAATTAATGCACTGTGGATAACAAACTTTTAAATAGGAAATCAAGAGCATCCACAGGAACTTAAAAGAAATTTGGATTATGACAGTTTTAATTATTTCAGCGTTCAGATTTTTTACTGTTAACCACCTTGTTTTAGCAAATGCACCTTCTGTGAGCTGAAGTAGCTTTGAAACAGCTGTAACTAAAGCCAGCAAATGACCCAAATATTTACACACCAAAACACACAAAAGACACAAACACATAAACACATCCCTTTTCTATCTCTCTCTTCACCATTTATGTTTTCTGATTATCCCTATCTGTATTATCAGTGTTCAATGCTTTGCTACAAGGAAGATCATACCGACAACCATAGGCATGTAGATAATGGACATGGAGGGTACTCATCATCAGCCATGAAACAGACTGTGATTACAGCCATTATTAGGCATGGTGACTAAGAATAATTAATCATTTAAATAATCAGTCAAGGGGAATTTTGATTGTTATGAAATCCATTTTTTGTTTCATCTATTGGTACCATCAACTCTTGACTTTATCTAGCATATTCAATGTAGAAAAGGGGCTTTAATCCAACTTGAAGTTCTGCTCTATATATCTCAACAAAGAAAATGCGTGTGCATATGCAATGTCATGGCACTCCACTTACAGCCTGTGAGGCAACCAGAGCCGAATGAGATGCTGCTCATTAGCCTCATTATACCGAACCCTTGTTTTGTTAATTGACATAAAAACAAATACTTGCTGATGAAAAAAGAAGTGCGTAGTACACTGCTGTCCTTGCTGCCTGTGCTTTAGGCTGTTTACGTGTCTGTGTAGTGAATAATGCTTAATCACTCTTCAAAAACCTACCTCAATTATCTCAGTATTGTAATTTTTTTGTATTTGTTTATCATTGCATTCCATATATAAGTAAGGAATTTAACCATAACCACACAAAAGTATAAGAGATGGGATGACAAACATCTATTTGACAATAATGCACAGAAGATAAGACCATGAACACTTCAGACATTAAATAAAACTATAATTTATGTATCATACATGACTGCAATAAATAGTTTCATTAGGAGAGAAGAGTGAACCTACTGGTCACCATAGATACCCTGTATGTTTTTACAATGTTTTTCAGACAATTTAATACAGAAGGAAAAAGGGCTGTTTAAGTCTATTCCAAACAAACAAGTGTAATAAAACATACCTCTCAGAAGCCGATATGTAATGTGTTATGGCAGTAAGATTAATAGGGAAATGCCCTCAAACACATTTTAGAAACTTTTCATTGTCTGTCTATATAGGCACCGTATGTATTTTCCCTGGGGGGTATGAATATGTCTGCAGTGAATACTACCACGGATGTAATTTTGGGGGGGGCACAAGGGAACATATCCCCTACACTTTTTCCAAATGTCCGATTTGGTCCCCTCCGCTTTTTACTGTCCGAAAACAGTAAAATTGTCAGCACTAGGGACTGCTCAAGCTGAATCCCGTTTCTCTGAGTTTAGACTGCCCACCAGCACTTGATTGGCTCTCTGTTGCTTGAATCTTTTGTGTTATTGGCTGTCTCCACCGTCACTCATTAGAAGCTAACGTTACAATCAGCACGATAGAGAGAAAGAGTTCGGTCACAGAAAGAAGCATGGAGCTGCTAATACCTCAAAACACCAGCAGTTCCAGCATTGGAGTAGTTCATTCTCTGTGTTTTCATAAGTGTTTTCTACGATAAGTTGATAAAAGTACACGTTTTTTTTGCTATTGTGAAGCGTTAGCTGACTGTTCGGTATCACAGTAATATTTTATATTCCCAGTTTTTGTTAATTACCAATTTTAACTTGCTAACTTAACTTGCTAGTTGTGTTTTAGACAGGTTTAGACGGGTCCGTCTGTTTCAGTGTTTTAAAATTTTCATCACAACTTACATTCTGAACTTAAATATTTTCAAATGTTTTTCGGTCAGTCATGCCCGCGTGGGCTTCTACCCGCAGCTGCGCCGGCTAGTCCGCGTTGACATGTTCGGCGCGGCCGGGCGGCCGCTGCACCACACTACCATTCTACCTGCGCTGGAGAACTCTCAGGACAAAGACTACATCACAGAGAAGCTGTGGAACAACGTGCTAGCCGGGGAGTGTGTGTGTGTGTTCTTTTTCTTTCTGCGTTTTACATATTTGACAATAAATTATTTGGTCTTTTTTTTTCCCACAATTTAGCTATTATTTCATGTAATCTGATTTCAACGAAAAATGGTTTCAATTAAATGAATATTTTAATAAGTGAATTATAAATAAAAGTTCTCAGACTACAAGCACAATAAACTAAGTTTGCATGAAAGCAAAATTTATAATAATAATGTCTTCGACAAAAGTTAAGCATTCCTCCCAGGTCTTCAATCAAAAAATATACAGCAAT
>JAVLVB010000262.1:352325-421642 GCA_032876305.1 Orestias chungarensis
CAATATATTTTCCTTTTTTATAATAGGTATTTTTACTTCTGTTAATGTTTTATGTACGTTATGAAACACTGGCCATACTATCATCTTAGGTAAGTAAACTTGTGGGGGAAAGTGAAAAAAGTCGTTTTCGCTCCAGAAGCCATTCAAACTGATTTACGGGGCTGAGATGTTTGGACCTACTGGGAGCTACATGAACCACGTGACCACCTATCTGCGAGTTTCAAATAGTTAAAAAATACTCGTGCCCCCCCACCTTTGAAATCAAAATTTCGTCCATGAATACTACTAACTATGTTATATTAAATATTTCTCTTTATGTGGCATTTGCCATGGTACTGGTAAACATAACATAATTAATAACTGTACTGCTCAAAAAAATAAAGGAAGAACTCAATTAAAACATCCTAGATCTGAATGAATGAAATATTCTCATTGAATACTTTGTTCTTTACAAAGTTGAAGGTGCTGACAGGAAAACCACACAAAAACCATCAATGGAAATCAAATTTATTGACCAATATAGGCCTGGATATGGGGTCACACACAAAACTTAAGTGAAAAAACACACTACACGTTGGTCCAACTTTGATATAATGTCCTTAAAACAAGTCAACATAAGGCTTAGTGTTGTGTATGGCCTCCCTACAATGCCTGGGCATGCTCCCGATGAGGCGGTGGATGTTCTCAATAGGGGTCTGAGGATCTCATCTTGGTACCAAATGGCAGTCAGGCTACCTCTGGTAAGCACATGGAGGGCTGTGCAGTCCTCCAAAGAAATGCCACCCCACACCATTACTGACCCACTGCCAAACCAGTCATGCTGAACAATGTTACAGGTAGTAGATCACTCTCCACGGCGTCTCCATACTCTATCACCTCTTTGACATCTGTTCAGTGTAAACAGGGCGCCAGTGGCAAATTTGCCAATCCTGTTGTTCTCTGGCAAATGCCAAGCGTTCTGCACTATCTGAGCCACTTGTGTGGGTTGTAGAATCCGGCGCATGCAATCAAGAGTGTGAAAGCAACACCAACATTCAAAAGAGACTAAAGCATTAGCCAGAAAGGCTGAGAAGAAGTCTGTGGTCCCCGCCTGCAGAACCACTCCTTTATTGAGTGTGTCTTGCTAATCGCCAAAGATTTCCACCTGTTGTCTTTTACATTTGCACAACAGCATGCGAAATTCACTGTCAATCCGTGTTGCTTCCTAAGTGAACAGTTTGATTTCAAAGAGGGTTGATTTACTTGGTGTTGTATTGTGCTGTTTAAGTGTTCCCTTTATTTTTTGGACGTGGTCGCAGCCGTGTCCGTTAGTGTTGCTTTGCAAAACATACATATTGCGCTGTGTTTTCTTTTGGCTGTGGTTTTGGACAAAAACTCCTTGCGGTTCAAGTAACCACATTTTATGACAGATGGGTCGGCTGAAATTTTCTCACTGCCACTTGCACTTTCGTGGGGGGCGTGTGAAGCGGGGCATGTGAAAGGGGGCGAATAACAGCCATTGACAGTGACAACAATTTCAATTGATGAATAAGTCAAGACTCAAGTTATTAGTTGTGCTCAATAAGTGTCACGCAAAATCACAGCAATGATATCAACAAGTAAATCTAAAAATGCACAGGTAGTTGTGGTCTTCACCAGTCTTGAAATTAAATCCCAAGTCCGCTTTGTCCGAGACTGAGACAAGACAGAGTAAAAATGAAGTCGATTCCGAGACAAGACCAAGACCTTAAAAAAGTGGTCTCGATACCGGTCTCGAGACCAAGACTGATCTCGAGTACTACAACACTGCAAGACAGATTTTATAAAATAAATATGTGCATTTTGTCTAGGTTTCAGAATTGCAACACTAAATTAAATTCCAGGACAAAATTAATTTATATAATAATAATAATCTCATCAGCAAGATAAATAAACAAGGTGACACAAAAGGCACATGGAGGACATGGCCTCACTGAGGCAGTAGTATTTACTTTGGTGCAATGGCAGGTAAAGAGCCCAGGAAAGAAATTTAATTTTTTGGTGAAAAAATCTCTAATCTCTTTCACACATTGTGCCAAATGGCACTTTGCACAGGTAAATACACATACACATGGTTTCATACATTGGGCTATTGTTTAGAAATTGATATGAAGACTATATGAAGAATTGATATGACGAATATGAGCAAAACAGCAATTGATTGAACAGAGAGTATTTTTTTTACTCCTAGCTGATGTTACCTTGGTAAAGGGTAACTTCATGTAACTTGAGAGAGAAGATGTGATTGCAGAATGTTGTTATCACTGCACAACTTTGAATGACATTTCCTAAGCCTTGCCAGAACGTTCAAACAAAGCAAGCTGTAATGGTATGTCACCCAGCACAACAGAGACAGACATGCAAACATGGCGAGATAAACATAAATACAACAAGAATGTTTATAGGAAAGAATATTTAAGTGTAACCTTTTACCTGAAATATTTATCTAGCTCAAGCAAAATTAACTTTAGAGTTTTTTTTGGGAGGGGGCGGGGGGTTGTTACCTAATGTGTATTGTCTGGAAAATAGTAACATGCCTCTACAAATAAAATAAAATCAGTACATGACACATTTGGAAAAAGTAATTAATTACTTTCATCACCATAAAGAATCACCTATCAGACATCAATGACTACAGACTGGTTGCCCTGACATCCCACATAATCCAAGTACTAGAAAGACTCCTGTTGGTCCACCTGTGTAAATAAACCAGCATATACCAGGACCCCTGCAGTTTGCTTATCGCCTTGGGGTTGGAGTTTAAGATGCCATAATACAGCTGCTTCAACAATCCCACTATGACCAAGACAAAGCAGGCCACTCTGTGAGGATCGTGTTCTTTGATATGTCCCGTGCTTTTAACACAATTCAGCCTGATCTGCTTCGTCAGAAACTCCAGAAGACTCAGGTTGAGGTATCAGCATTCGCCTGGATCAATGACTACCTGACCAACAGACCACAGCTTGTCAGACTTAAGGAATGTGTGTCTAATCAGTTGATAAGCAGCACAGGAGCACCACAGGGGACTGTAATCTCACCATTCCTTTTTACTTTGTACACTTGAGACTTCCATCACAAGTCAGACTCCTGTCATCTACAGAAATACTCAGATGACTCTGCAGTTGTCGGTTTTATCAGAGAGGCTGAGTACAGAGGACAGGTGGAGCGATTCGTGGTGTGGTGTCGGAACAATCATCTTATCTTGAATGTGAACAAAACAAAAGAGATGACTCTAGATTTCAGGAGAAATATAATCAGATCAACCCCTATTTACATCATGGGAGAAGAAGTAGAGATAGTTGAAGAATACAGATACCTAGATGTTCATCCGGACAACAGACTCGACTGAAGACGCAAGTATGAAGCCGTCTACAAGAAGGGACAGAGCAGACTGTACTTCTTGAGGAAGCTAAAATCCTTCAAGGTTTGCAGATAGATGTTGCAGATCTTCTATAAGTCTGTTGTTGAGAGTGTCATCTTCTCTGCCATCATCTATTGGGGCTGCATTGTCAGAGCAAGGGACCTAAAAAGGCTCAACAACCTAATAAAGAAGGCTGGGTGTTTTCTTGGGACAAATGTGGAATCTCTGGAGATGGTGATGCAAAGAAGGAATTTACATAAAATCAAGCAAATCCTGGAAAACCCTGAACATCCTCTTCATGAGACTGTGATTGGAAAACAAACTCTTCAGTCAGAGACTTAATCAGCTTAGTTGTAAAACTGGCCACCACAGAAGATCTCTCCTGCCCTCAGCCATCACCATCTACAACAACTCCTTAGTTAAATTAGTTACTCCAATACCATTCAATTTAATTCTATATCATTCTATATCCATGTATTTTCATGATCTATCCCGGTCTATCTTCTCTCTCTCTATCTCTCTCTCTCTCTCTCACACACACACACACACACACACACACACACACACACACACACACACACACACACACACACACACACACACACACACACATGCACTCAGCCTGCCAACCTGCAATCATTACCAGCTGCTCTCACTTCCCTTAATTAGGTTCTACCTCCCAAAATCACTGATTATCCTCATCACCTGTTGTCTCCTCATCCCTGCGTTCCCCTTCTTCTGCTCTCTATTTGTCTTCTCCTCACCTGCCCACCCAGTAAGTCTCTCCGTTCTGCTTGCTGTGTTACTCTACTGATCTGTCATCCTCTCCATATCCTGTTTATCATTTGTTGTTTAGCTTCTCAGTTTTTTCCTATATTTAGTTCTTCATTGTTATTTCTCAGTTAGTTCCTCCGTTCAGGTTTGTTTATTAGTATTGTTCTGCCATCATTCAACTCCAAAATAAATATTTATTCCTCATTCATTCCACCTCTGTTTTGGTCCATTATTTCGTTTTCTGATATGTATCATTATGTACTTCATAACCATGAAGCGAAATACATTACATTCTCAAAACCAGCATTTTTTCGTAAACATACAAGCTACTTCAAATATTTATACTTTTTTCTGAAAACGTTTCTTGGAATATACAGATTGTCAAAACAATGGGTGAAATCAAGTTTTCCTTTTTTTATTTTGTTTGAAAGAGATCTTGTTGTAGTGCAATTGAAATGATAGTGAGTTACTGGAGGTAATCTCATTGGAAATCAGACTTAATAATCCTCGTAAGACTCACCCTTATTGCAATAGCCCACCTGCTATAACAGAACAGATATCCTATTAGAAAGACAACTTTTCACCTGCCGCATTTGAGTGATTGACTTTAATGTAATGTTTGAGCAATTTGATTTCCATTTAAACTGGACAGATTTGATTATCTAGAACTTTAAATCAATTGGACCAATGTGTCACTTAAAGCCCCTTGAGATAACATATTTTGTTACTTGATGAAGTATAAACAACTGCATTGATATGGCTGTCTCTTAAACCCCCTCCCTAAACCACTCTCACAATGCCAATGACACCCCAGGCAGAGACATCTCAAAAAGCAAGCTACTGAGGCAGTTGTGATCATTCTCTTGCATCCTTGGGGAGATATAAAGCTGTAAACAATCCCAGCGGGTCATTTTACATTGACTGTTAAACCTCTACATCTGTAAGTATAACTGCTTATATGGCTGTCAAGAATTCACAGTATGTGCTTTTATGCATGATTTTTCATCTCCTCCGAGGTAATGTAAACACATCTGTGAGTTAATCTACGCTTGCTTGCTCATTTATTTCCCTTGATCGTCTGCACAAGAGCTCCTCTCTGAATTTTACTTTCTGGTGAATAAGCTTATTAAGAGCCATTGGTCCTGACACTCCACCTCATCAAAGAGTAGCAATTACTTTCCAAAATACAATGCCTCTCCTCATGTACATCAACATGCATTTCTGCCTTATTTTTTCTCAACCAGCAATTTTCAGTCTGTCCTGCACTGATGAGGCTAGCAGGGACCTGATTACCCTGACAAAGATAATATTATACAATTGATTTGTTTTTAATAGCTGATTTCTAGTGATCCTTAAGACATTACTTTAAAAAGGATGCACTAATAATTTAATGTTTGCATATGTGACACAATACATTGTATATATCGTATAGTGGTAGTGGAAACATAACTGCTCAAAATCCCTTGAAACACCAACATTGTGACGTAAGATCTCAAGGTCTGTCTTTCTGTCTTTTACAAGGAAGAGATGAAGCTAAGAGGACGGCTGTATCTCAGTCCTTGCAGCAGAGCTTTCACTACGTCGCTATGGTAACTTCAGTTTCCGGCCAAAAAACATTTCCAATGCTATGAACCTGCCACTCCCCTCCTCTGCTTTACCTGTTTTTTTCCTCCCCTGTCCGTTATTCTTGCTTTAACCTAGTGTTCTTACCACTTAGTGGGTCAGCTGCTGTCAAAGACTGAGAAAGGCACCATGTATCTATTTTAGAATAGTGCTGAAATTGAGCAGGCTGAAGCAGTACTCATTAAATAAAGTGAAATGTTTAGTTACAATTGAAAGTAAATATTTGTGTATATAGTTAAACAAAATATATATATGCATAACCTTTCCTTTCCATCGAAATGATTTGGATAGATGGTTTGATAAATGCTAATACAATGCATGAGAGATTTGTTCTTGGGCTTCAAAACTTCAAATATATTTTCCTGGTAATTGGTAGAAGTGCCTTTTGATCTGTATGAGTGGGGCCAGAAGTGTTGATTCCCACAACAGGGGTCCCATTTGTGCCCAGAATTGTACTTTTTGGCTTGTATTTGGATATTGCTACATAATGTTCTTTCCTTATAATCCCATCCTTTTTTTCAAAGAGTTTAAGAGTTTTGATGGTTTGTCTTGCAGTCCTAAAAATTATCAAGCCACATGACAAGTACAAAAAAATTAAAGATCTTTGTCACTGAGCCTATTCTGATACTGAAATCTGCTTTGAAACTGGCTGTGAATGGCTTATTTTTTTACTTTTGCCACATTTATGTGTTTGGGAATTGTACCCAAAGATGAGCCAGATCTACGGAGGTCCATTGTTTTTCACCGGATACTCTAGCTTATTTTTATTTTTTTATTGATGTCCAACAAGTAAATAGTGTTGTTGATAACTTGCCCTAAAAAGGCATCCATAGGTACTCATCTATTTATGTGTTGTGCATTACCCTTTCAAAGCTTACCACACAATTATATAATCATTTTGGCTTTTCTAAATTGTTGAAATGTACAAATCTTACAATCTTAAAGTCCAATAGTCATTTTTACATGTTGTTTCAGGAGTTTAATTACATGTGTTATTAATCATAATCAAATCAGATGTTTTGGGAGTAGAGCACCTGTCAGAATGTGGTTGTTGAGCCTGTTCCCATCACTGCCTTTCCAGGGTGTAGGCATCTTAAGATCTTAGCACCAAGAGGGAAATTAAAGTCCTGATCCTACGTCCCATTCTTAAACCAAGTGGCTTGAAATCACTATTTCAGAGGAAAGTGCATTTATTTCCTATTACTGACGGTTAATGCAACTACGTGTTGACATGTATTTGTGTATGTCTTTTTAATCTGTGCCTGAAACCATGAAAATCAAGATAAAGCCATTTTTATTTTTTATTTTCAGTTACCAAACAATCAGTTAGTAGTTCATAACTGTTTGTATATTCCTCTAACCAGTCCAAATAAACATATTTTCGTCTAAAATACACCGGATGGAACGACCCTGTTTGAAGAAAGAAAAATGCCAAGTAAAAACTGTGAACTATCAATCTACAATCAAGCACAGAGGTATCAAGGAATGAGGGAATCAAGGAATTTTATTTGTCATCACATCACATGTGGTACATGAGGTGGGAAGAAATTCTAATCCGACGGTCCAGTTTACACCCTGATTGCAATTTTAAATAGCTGCAAAATAAGAATAATATAATAAAATATAAAGAAATATAAGAGAAATAGGATTTTGACTACACAGAATCCACAATATGGGACTTCGGACATAGCAGCAATGAGAATTCGGAGTGCAAAATTTGCTGTAGCAGCATGGTTGGTTAATAAAGTGACATTTTAAAGTGTGATATTAAAGTGAACAGTGCCGGTTAAATGAGAAGGTGTTTTTCATTTGTAATTATCCTTGCATGTGTTTGAGATTATCACAGCTTCAGGAATGAAGCTGTTTCTGCACTTTATGCACTTTATGCTCCGCAGCCTCCTGCCTGAGGGGAGCGGGACAAAAAGTGAGTGTGCTGGGTGTTGGGTCCTTCATGATGCCGGAGGCCCTCTTCCTGCATCTGGAGGTGTAAATGTCTGTGGTGCTGGGGAGGCTGACTCCAACGGTCCTCTGTGAAGCCTTCACCTCTCTCTGCAGAGCTTTCCTGTCTGCAGCAGAGCAGCTACCATGCCATACGTTGATGCTGGAGCACAGTACGCTCTCCACCACACATCTGTAGAAGGAGGTGAGGACTGAGCTCCCGAGTCCAGCTCTTCTCAACCTCCTGAGTAAGTAGAGCCAATGGTGTGCCTTCCTGACCAGAATGGAAGTGTTGTTGCTCCAGGTAAGGTTGTTACTCAGGTGTACACCCAAGTACCTGTAGCTGTTGACCACTTCCACCGCAGTTCCTCCCATGTGCATGGGGAGGTGGGCATGCTTGCCCCTTCTGAAGTCCACAATCATCTCCTTGGTCTTCTTTACATTAATGCAAAGGTTGTTATCTCCACACCAGCCCTCCAGGTGTTCCACCTCCTGCTTGTAGCTGGACTCATCACGGTTTGTGATGCATCCAACCACTGCTGTGTCGTCCGCAAACTTCCCAATATGACAGCCTGGATGGATAGGCGAGCAGTCATATGTGAGCAACGTGAACAGGAGGGGGCTCAGCACACAGCCCTGAGGGGATCCAGTGCTGAGAGTAATGGTGGGGGAGGAGTTGTTGTGAATCCTCACAGACTGCGGCCTGTTGGTCAGGAAGTCCAGGACAGGGTTGCAGATGGAAGAGCTCAGTCCAAGTGAGGAGAGTTTATTTATCAGAGTCTGGGGAATCATGGTGTTGAACGCAGAGGTGAAATCCACAAACAGAATACGAACATATGAATCCTTCTGCTGCAGGTGGGTGAGGGCAGTGTGGACCACGGAGGAAATGGCATCCTCTGTGGATCGATTTTTCCTATATGCGTACTGGTGTGGATCCATGGTGACGCTGATGTTGGAGGTAGAAATAATATTGTTATTTTATGTTTGTGGTACAAGATGACCTCACCCCACTAGGGCCAATTGACAGTCATGTACCATTTAAAAGGAAATAATAGTTATTCCGTAAAGTCATGAGTTCGCTAAAGACTCTTCCTAGTAAAAACATGCTGACCAAGTCTCTCCCAAGGCAAAATAAATCGCTTCACTATTCATCCCACCACTACCTGTGTCCAATACAGTTGGCTGAGTGATATATATGTACATACTTTTATCAGACTTTTTATTGTTTTATTATTTCCTCTATTATTGCTTTTCATATATGTTTTTGCACACACATATAGTGCTCGTCCTTTTTTTTTTTACTATTTCTATTTCTATTTCCTCTCTAGGTTGAAACTCTGAGTATTGTCATGCATACGTTTCCCTGCATGAATAAAATCCAACATTCTCTCCAAAGCCTGATATTAAGCTGTATTTGATTGATTTATATGACTATATGACAACCATCAGTGTAAATTGATTTAAAATCTATCAGTTTAGGTTAATTCGTGATGTCATTTAACAGGAGCTTAAATGTGCAAATGACCTATAAAAATACTAATACACAAAACATATGTACGTTACATGACTCAAAGTTAAGCAACTGCAATTCTAAATTAGAAATGCAAATAAGAACTAAAGCATTTTCAATATGTAAGCAGGAGAAAAAAAAACCTGTAACATGAATAAAAGTTACAGCTCTAAGTCCTAATTACACTCACAATTATTTAACTAAAAGCTAACTCATTAAGGAATAATTAAGGAGTAATTAAAGAGAAACCCAGTGAGTAGTGAAAGAACAAAACATAACTGGACTAAAATCTTTTCTGATTTGCAGAGAAACCTGGTGAACAACTACAAGAAATGTTAAAACAAACATTTTCCAAAATCTATAAGTCAAAACCTTTTTTTGTTTTTTATCCACGTTATGTCAAAAGTACAATCAATCTGCAAGGATTTTGCTGAAAGTACTTTTTTGGACTTTCAAAAGCACTTACCAACTATAGTGTGAAACTATACAGTAATTACTGAATGATAAAATAGTGATATTACACATCAAATACAGATAGAGTACTTTCATTCGAAATACATCTTGTCCTTTTTTATATACTCCAAACAGGACTTGATTAACTGAATAAAACTTGCGTAAAAGAATAATTATGACAAATCCAAGTTTCACAGACTTGCTACATTTCTGTTTGTACTGCTTTTTTTTTCAAAATATATTTTTTATGAGGACTGCTGTCTTTGTGTTTCCTTAAAATCATTTTGCTCATATCCAGCAGACAGGACATAAGCATTTTAACCTAGTGATAGTGCAGCTGGTTCACTGTTTGTGAGTTCTCTCTCATTTTAGTTGTTATATTTGAATTAATCCATTCACTGAAACTTATTGGCTGTTAAAATTGAAAAATCTATCTATAAATACCAAAAGCAGTTGTTGAAGCATTTGCATGAGACGCAAAGCACGAATTTGGGTTGTTTTGGGGGGGTTCCTTCACTTTTGCTTGACCGTCAAAAAAAATCAAAACACATTAAATTTAGAATATTATGTGTACTAATGAAATTTGAAAATGGTACAGTTGGAGTCCAATTTGACTAATTTGGGCTTGTCTGTACTGTCTTATTATTGTTCGTCTTCTTCACTTTGCTTTGCAAAGATAGTGTTAACTTAATTTATTATTTATTTTTTGTTTGCGCTGTATACTGTTTTTATTAACAGTTCCCTAGTAACGATACCATAATATATTTACACATCCTAATAAATAGCAAGTGTATTACTAGGACACTAAATCCAAACAGATCTTGTACTTGTTATAATATCTATATCCCTATTTTCAACCACAGAACTAAATCTAATCACATTTTTCTTTTAATTGACACCTTTTCAGCCTTAAAAAGGAGTTAGCATAGAACATGTAGATACTATCAATGAAAAACTGGTTTAAAAACATACTATCAACAAGCAAAGCATAAAGAAGGCCATAAACTATGAAACTTTAATCACATCATGAGAGGTGATTTTTTACCTTTGTTCAAATAAAACATTTTCAATTTAAGTCTAAAGCACCAGGTTTCTCTGTCCTGCTTGAAAACCCCATCAGCAAGTATAATCAGTCTGGAATAAGAGGAAGAGTTCTCACAGCCAAAAGTTTTAGTGGTCACTGTGCCGACCTCAATGTCCAATCCTGTCACTTCGCAACAAATGCTTCATAGGACATTCAGAGGACAGAATCATAGGGAGCAACATATTAAAAGATCCAGGAAGTGCTGACTTACCTACCTACCAAAACTTTTTCAAGGAACATCTGTTCTGGAAGCCAAATGTAAACTGACGTCAGTAGGAAGACAGACTGTGCAAAAACATCAAGTGTCTTATTTATATTCACTTTCAACAGATACCGTAACTGCAGGTGCTGCATAAACATGTAAAGAATTCTGATGTATACCCTTTAGCCCATGGGAAAACAATCTGCTAATGAGGTCCAAAAAAGACACCTTGGTAACTTCCTAGTTTTCGATTGTGTTTAGAGAAGAAACTTTTTAAGGATGAGCCCACGCTCCCTTTACCCTACCTGTCCTGTTTAACGACTTTATTATCTCCACTTCTGTGGCTTTTGCAGACACAAAGGATCTTTCCAAAGGTGCTTAACTAATCACTCCTGCCATCAGCCTTTCTAGTTTGGCTGTGGTAAAGTAAGAAAAGGGGATCTAATGCCTCTGAGGGGGTTTTTCTGGACCTCTGCCTTGCAATAAGGGCGAAGGCTTAGAAATCTCTACCTACTTGTTTGTGCCTGGTGTCCACTTCTGGCAAAGCAGAGGCAGTTAATGAGTACATAATTTAGGCCCGGACCCGATAAAGGGAAATAGATCTGCGAGACAAGACAAAGACATATTAATTAGGATAGTGCAGTTGCATTTGCATCTGTTAAACATAACCTGATCAAGCAACAAGATGACAAATGGACAACTGAGTTTGGTAAGTTAGGCACCGTGGTATAAATGATACAGTTATTGTCAAATATTGTAGGAGAAACAGAAATCGTGTTCAAATCAACGTAATCCCTGTCCTGCCACAAGATATTCTGCTAGAATCACCTCAATTATCCTATTATTAGCAGAGCGAACAAGGACAGAGAGACTGTATTAATTAGATCTAATGAAATATAAATTTGAAAATCAGTGCCTTTTGGACTTTATGTAAAACATTAAAAAGTTTAACAAGGGAGTGCTCAACTTTTTAGGGGAATGTTTCAGGACCCCAACAAAGGTGTTGCAAGTGTAATGAATCTCCAAAAGAGAATTCAAATTAGGGATCAGGTTGCCACCAGTGCAGAGATTGTTCAGCAATTTCATCAAAACAGCATCAAGGACAGATTCTGCAAGAAGTACCAACATGAGACTGTTAAGGCACTGGTGGTAAAGTTATTTTCTTTGATGGGATGCCCCCATCATACTGTTTAGGATCTTACTGAGAATGTTCATTTGCTGGATTGCCTCTCATGAAAGAGATTGGCTTTGATTAGAGTTTTGTCTAAATGTTATTGTACATCAATACTCATTGGCTTTACTCAAACGTTCACTTTCCACTGTAATACAAACCCACAATCCAGAAAAAGCAGAAAGAGAATATTATGTCTCTAATGGATATGATTATTGGAAATATCTGTAGTTGTTATATTGTTGTATTAGAAATGTTCGCGGAAAAAACAACAGAAAAAGTGTTTTCAAAACTGACAAGAACTTCATACATTTACACTGCACTAATAGAGGGAATCATGCAGCTAATCTTAGCTAACAAAACATTAATTGGCTGCACATTGACAGCAAGAACCTTCTTCGATATCAACAGAGACCAAGTTCATGTTTGTTGCTATAAGACAAATGCCAGTTGTGCCACAAGAATGTTAATTTCCACAAAGAACTATGAGACACAGCTCAGCTGAGTGTTATTCATAACACGGAGAGGAAGCATTAGCAAAATAATCCTGCAGGGATAAATTATAAACGAATGTATTCTTTTTATGTAAGATAATAATTACAATCAAAACGTAAATATATCATCAGTTTCCTAAGTTAAGGAATGCTACCTGACTTTAAACAGCCTTGACTAAAATAGCTATTTACACGGCAATTCTGGATGCTACAAAAACAAACTTTAGAGGATTAAAATGAAATATTTTACTGTAGACATCTAGGAATCATTATGAGTTTTTTTGTAGACATATTTTTTAAGTTGATCCATGGGATTCAGAAAAAAAATGTTTAAATCATTAATCAGAACCAGTCTTTACCAAGAAATCCAGGAGGATCTGTAGATGCTTTTATCTGCTCCCAAATGGAGTATTGTTTTAAAAGCAAACAGTGATAACTGAGAGGATGGGGGATCAAAATATTGAAATTTGAGTTTAAACCTAAATGATCTCATTGAGTCTTTGCATAAATTCTGTCTAAACTTGAAAAACAAATTGAAACCAATAAAGATTAAAGTTCACTGAAGCAAGGAAGCTTGTGTAAACAATATTTTTTTGGTCATCATCGCAGTAGTGAGATATATTTTTGATAGAGTTGGCAAATCCAATCAGGAGTTGCAGAGTAAAGTGAGTTAATTACTATGGTTTCCCATTGCTGTATTGTTACAGGGAAACCACATGTAGCAAGAAAGAAAAAAAATCTACAAAGCCAATCTCTTAGCCTGTAGGGTAGGCTTTGGTTTGGTAACGATGTGTAAATGGATTATTTACCTTTACACAAAAAAGATTTTTTTAAGCTGTGTATTAGTTAAATGATTAACATCTTATTAAACAACAGAATTACATTATTGATTTGGCACGTTTTTAAGCTTTGAATTTAGTTAATCTAGCATGATATAAATGTATTATGAATAAAGTCATACAGGTAAAACTTAAAAACAATAGGAGAAAGAGCGAATGTGACCATCTGAGTCACAACTGCAGACCTTGTGTTTATGTAGAACCGTCCATATAACTAGAGGGCCAGAGAAACACTAATAAGTGCCTGTGTTTGGTTTTCTGTCTTGCCCAACAGCTGAGTCGTGATCAGAGTGAGAGTGCTATCGAGGCACGGAGCAGGGAAAATGAATTGCACTGACAAGACACATTTTTCAAACTCTATGCACAGAGAAACATTTCAAAGACAAAACTTCAGAACGTGTCTTCTGCACTGTTAATTAACATGAATGTAGTCGAATAATTAAATTAGAAAGGGAATGCTTTCATCAAAATTCCGGCTACATTTATGTTTTTCCTTCATTTGTAACAGCTGAGCACTAATATTGTTGATATAGTGCATGTAACAGCTTTTCTGTTTTGTATGTGCTGCTGCTGTCCTCTGTAGCACTCTGTACTGCTTTCATTTTAATACAGATAAAAAGACAGCTGCTGAAAATCCGTTATTTCTGTTATTCTGTATGTTTCTGTGTGTAGCCAATGTCTATTTAATCAACTTAACAGATCTGATGAATGTGTCTGTGCTGCAAACTGACTTTCCAATTTCTATGGGTGTGGAAATTGGAACCCTGGGAGCAGAATCTGCAGGATTAAGATAGACCATGTGCAACATCTGTGCTGCATGTAAGATGGAGCCCCACAATTAACGTCTGTTCCCTACTATATCTGAATTCAACCCACATGGAAGCGGTATATATTTTTTTGCACGCAAAAAAACAGTTACAGATGCCCGTTTTCAGGTCTAAAAAATTGCAAAAACACATTGAATTGAGTTGAGGGCCAAGCAGAGTGATAAAAAAAAAGTTAAGCATAAACTGAAAAAGCAACAGCGGTGAAGTGGTTAGACACTTGTAGGCACAAATGTAAGGTTTCCTAAAGGTTCAATCCTTCAGAACACAAGGCCACAAAATGCAATAATTAGATAAGAGAAATATACTGTATATAGGAACATATAGAAACAATTTTCACAGAAGACATTACAGTACAAAAAAACCAGCATCAAAAAATAAACATTTAGTATAAATACAGATAAATAAAATTAAAAAAAATATATTCAGTATATTGTATTGGAGGAAAAAAAAATTCCCCTAGCTGTAGGGCTGTCTTGGTTAATGACTTGATAGATTGTTCATCCACACAATGTACAATAAGTGAGTGTGACCATGACCAACCTTTGACTTAATCATATCACAACCAATGAGCTTGAATACTGGAAGCTTCTCCAATTATAGTTAGAACGAATTTTTAAAATGAATTATAAATATATCTACACAGAAGTTGATGTAAACCAAAATCTTTCGGCTGTATTTTTGTCCAAACAATTTTTTTAGATTGAACTTGCAATGTATATATTTATACGTATTCTCTGTATTTTTATTCAATTTATAACAACCCTTAATTTCACCTTCTCCTTTTATTTTCCATAGAAAACAATAGTTTCCATAGAAAAGAAGAGTTTTAGGTACAAATACGTTTTTCCAGGTTTGACTGAACAACTACTTGTTTAATATATCTACAATCTAAGGGAAATACTAATCAGACCAACAACACACTTAATAAATATCAACAGTGGAGGTATATGCAAAGGGAATGAACTAGGTTTAATTTGATCTATTCTATCAGAATATTGACTTCATGCTCAATAACTACCTGCAGGCTTTTAATACGTTAACTTTGTTGCCAAAAGCTACGAGGCAAGTACAGTAGGTTTATTATTTCATGAACTTTTTATGAACACCCTGTCTTTTTTTGTTTGTTTGTTTTGTTTTGTTTTGTTTACTTATAGACAATAGAAAACAAAAGTAGCTTTACCTCAGTAACCTTCTGTCTGTCAGAGTGTTGGGGAACCATACTGGCCACTTACAAAACACATCTTGGTAAAAATGTTGTCTCAGTGGCAAGTTCGAAGGGCTAAGCTCACAAGTTTCAAAATGTCGCGGCTTTACACAGTACTGTTACACATTGCCAATGCATACACCAGGATAAACAGCTCATGCATGAAGGCAGGGGTCTTCAATGTTTTCCAGGCCAAAGACCCCCAAACTGATGGCGAGATGGAGCGGGGACCCCCTATATATATATATATATATATATATATATATATATATATATATATATATATATATATATATATATATATATATATATATATATATATATATATATATATATATATATATATATAAATGAAGTGGTGCACAGCTTGAAAGAGCTCCTGTGTGTGTCGCTGAATGTGTGCATTGATGACTGAAAGACATCTTTTGCCTCCATTTATCTGTTTACTACAGTGTGCTGAATTCATGTTAATGTGTATTTAGTGGAAAAAAATTGGATCAACCAAAATTTTCGCAACCCCCATGCAGTACCTCTGCGGACCCCCTAGGAGTCACAGACCCCCTGTTGAAGACCTCCGGATTAAGGTGTAAGAAAAACACTTCAGATGATGAAGCTCCAACAAGCGTACATGTTTTTTTTTAAAGCCTATCCAGCAAGCCATGCTGTGCTCCTTACACAGCGTAAAGGGCATACAGCACCTATATGAAATAGAGCCAAGGCTGTCACCTAACCAGTTACACTCTTACACTCTTCAGGTGTATACCTGCAGGCTTTGCAAACTGACACTTAAAAACAATGACAAATGTTTCCCACAATTACTGAAAAGGTGACTGCAAACACACCAGCATTGTTGTTTTATTACTGACTTTAATAAGCTTTCTCACTTTCTCCAGTCAAAGCAAGTTTGTTCATAAGCTGAAAAAATAAAAAATAAAATAAAATATTGAAGGAGCTAAAATATTATAAACTGTCAAGAGAAAACAGAAATCTTCTACATTTCTGGGATTGCAGTGCCCTTTAAAAGTAATTAATATCTCTTACACATCAACAAGTTTTATCCCACCATTACTACAAACATACGAACCACAATATACTTTATTGAGCTTCTATGTGATAAACCATCAAAATAGAACAAAATTCTCCTGCCTTGCATCAGTGGCATTTATTTTGTGTCCTTTTATTTCTGCTGACTCTTCAACACTGACCCTGGCCTCTCCCTTGGGTCTTGGGACCTTTGTCTGATTCAGTACAGTATTTCTGAAAATATCTTGGTGTTCTTGCAAGTCAGTGGCACAACATTTTGGAATTTCAAATAGTTTTACAAACGTCCAGGTTCTTCCTACCTGGTTTGATCATAAGAACCTGGATATATTTGGTATATATTTGGATATATGATGTTTAAAACAATATTTTAAGAATTTCAAGTACTTAAGATGGCACAGACCTGGTTGTGGTAGTTTTTATTGCACATGTTCACATACTGAGCAAGACATGAGGGTGAACTAAACCATACCATGGTAGAAGATTTAAAGGGCTAGATTTCAAACCTAGCATAGAGGATCTGTTGCCACATACTTTAACTGGTGATTTTAAAAGCTGACCTGCAGTTGCGCATTTATTTTTCTCTTTCTTTCTCGCTTTAACTTATGTTAATCTCCTCTCATTAAAGTTTTCGAAAGCCTTAAAGGACAATGGGTGTTTTGTACAACCTAACTGTACCAGTGCGATTAAAATAGGAGCTTAAATCATTTAACTGAAAACATAACACATCTACCATGAGAACTGGCTTAACCAAACCAATGTTTAAACATAAAGTAAATCCCTATGTGGAGTATAAGTGTACGAAATAATCTTGAGCATTAATCCTCCTACTGATGTATGTGTGCAATTATTAGATGGAAGCAATTCTCTCATCTCCAAGTTGCGGTATTCTTCAAACTCATGTGAAATATTAAGTAAACAGCTCGCACACATTCAAGCACCGGTAAGAGCGCTATTACATCCGACAAAAAAAGGCAGTGTCCACACTGAGTACTCTGGGTTTGGCTGAATAGACGAAGAAAAGGGGACACAGGAGGAACGCTTACAGTATCTAAGAAGGAACTAAAGCAATTCAAATCTGAGTGCATTTGGGAACTTACTGATTTTCTAAAGAGAAAATATTATGTTTGGAATTTTGCAACATTCAGACTTCAATCTCTTTCAGTATCATGTGAATCAGAGTTGGATTCAGACTCTTCAGTAGATTCAGAACATGGAATAGAGATTTATTACATGAACCCAAAATAACTTTGGTTTCCTTTCAGTAGCGAACAAAATAGCAGAAACAAATTTTACATCGCTTTGCCAGTTTTCCAGCTGCATCTTATTTGGTTATTTTAACTAGATCTCAGCATGAGCTAGAGTTTCTACCCAATGTAGTATTTTAAGTACCATTACTATAAAAAAATGTAATATTTTCACATCTTGTCACATTATAACCACACCTACATTTATGTCTAGGTCCATATGTGATAATCAAACACATGATTACCACATAAAAATAAAATAATGTCTGCTTGCTAACACTCAAGAAAGCTCTAACCAGAATGTCCATGCTTATTATATAGACACTGTATCCATAAATGTTTTATAGATAGTGTTTTATAGAGAATGTTTTCTGTGTCCATAAATGTCTGATAGAAATGTTAGTTAACAAACAGGATTTTGGGGGGAAAGGAACACATCGGAAAGTCAAGGGATACAGGTCAGAATACAATATACCCAACTATCAGCACTCTTCAGTACATACCAACCATACAAAAACCGACAGGTCTGACAAGGAGAAGCTGCTTAGGTATGATAATGTGTAAAAATTAGAAAAACATACATTCATCTCTTTCAACTCCTTAACAGAAACAGTCTAACACGTTCTAAAGAATACTATGTAACCATTGCTTAAATATCAAATCTGCTCCTGGGATGACCCAGATGTGACAATTTACCTCTGCCACCTTTTTTTTTCTATCCAGCACCTGTTAATGATCAATTAAAGCTAAGGACTGCCCTTTGCAGTTTATGAATGAAACCGTTTTTGAGTATAATTACCATTTAAAAAGATATAACGTTAAAACACGAATTCTAATAATTTTAATTTAAACATTGCAGGAAAAGCAAAAGGTTTGGATTCAGCAAAGGTTTGAAATTAGCTTTGTTTGTCAATAACACTTCCCTAACTTAGTCCTCAGCTGAGTAGCGCCTCCAGAGTCATTATGACCTAAATGGCTGCCCCTCTTAGAAACACGGTCCATGCCATCCTTTCCTGGCTTGTTTTATAATAGTGTATTAACCTTTATCTACAGTTGCTTATCAATGCAAAGTCTTCGGGGAAGATGGTGCTTATCTCCAGCAGTCACTGAGCAAGTTTAAGGTGCCCTGGACAGGTTGCCAGTCGATCATCAAAGTAAAACAGAGAAATACTGAAAAAACCAATACATTATACACAAAGTCATACCTTAAGGTAATTTCTAAAAGTAACTTGATAACCTGATTTTTTATGGTATTCATTGATTTTGTACTGTTGCAAAAAAAATAGAAAGAACATAAGCAAGGTTTTAAATTTGTTTTTGTAAGGGAAAGGTGTCAAGACCTGCAACACAGTTCAGACCACAATCCTTCATGAGATGCTTTAAATATAACTATATAATACAACTCTGCTTGATATGTCCCCACATCCCTTCAACCTCTTCCTATTTTCTAATATTAAATTCATCTATCAGATGTTGCTTATTCACCTACATTCTCCAAGAAACCTCTGAGGACTTTAAAGGACAGCCATGTCTGCACAGACATTAAATTCACTAAATTTTACTGAATCATGCTTTTAATTTTGCTCTGCAACCATGCAACTCCTTTGTGCTCGTTAATCTAACACAATAGTAATAACGTATTTTGAGGTTTGTGGTAATAATGTGAAAAAGTTCAAGTAGTGTCAGTATCTTTGAAAGGTTCAAACCTGCTGGCCAAAAGCAAAAATCCTTGTTGATCTTAAATTAAATTAAGATAAAGTGTATGTGTTTCTCAACATCTATATCCTTAGATCTATTTACCAAAAATACTATGGGATACAACAAGATATTGTGAATGATTAAGAAACAGATCTTTACCCTCATGCTTAAAACATTTATTGATTTGTACATGTTTATAACTTTACTAGTCAAATCTTGTTGGCTATTTAATATAACCCCAAACCTGAGGAATGTGTGATTTCCACCATGGCCTTGTTGCTGAGGGCCTTTCAAATAAATTATAAATGCAAAACCTCACTTGTTACTTATCACTTTTTGGTTGGCAATGATGATAAGTTTGTTTTTTGTTTTTTATCACACCATAAACAAGCAGTTTGTCAGGCTTAGCTGATCACTTCCTTCAATGTGTTCACACAAAGCTTTATGACATTGTGTTATCAAAATTAAGCTTTATGGGGAGGTATTTTTTGGCTGATGTTTCTAAATACTTCACTTCTTAGCTGATAGTACAAACTGTCTTAAAAGGGTTTTTATAAGAAGACGTGTTTAAACAAAAGTATACACATTTTTGTTTCAAAGCACTGTTAAAAGTCCTTGATAGACATAAAAGAAATTGCAGAGATTTCAGAAAAACAGAAATTAACTGACAATCTGACGGTAAAAATAGAAGAGATGCCACAGCCAGTGCCAAAGTCAACACATGCACATCTGGAGCTAGGAACCACAGTAAACCACGGACTTTTCAGAAAAACAGTAATCTAACCTCCACTAATTTATCATGAAATGTTCACAGTTACTTGTACAAATACAATTTCAACCAGCAATGTAGGCCATTATTTATTCAAAGTTCTGCCTTATAACGAGTCAAAGTAACATCAACCATGATAAAACAATACTTTTTATATAAAATCAAGTTAATTTTTATTTATTTTTATTTCCAATCTCTTCCAATCTCATTGTACAAACTTGGAAGTAACACCTGTCTAAAACTTGCAAAAACTGAGAGCGGTCACCGAAACAAGGACCATTGATGTGCAATAGGAAAACTAACATTCAGCAGTTTTAGCTAGAACAAAACAACTGGGAACACAGATTAAAAATAATTTGGCTCTTTTATTGAACAAAAAAATAATAATGACCACGTGTCCGTGCAATCACTCCGAGACGTGTGAATGTAGGTGTGTGTCTGTGCATAGGATGCATGATTGCTGTGAAATTTGGGCAGTGATGAAGGTACTGAAATTAAATCATGAACAATTGGATTGTAACCCACAGCAAGGCCCTGGTGGGGCAAGTAGGGCAGCGCAAGGGTGCACTCGCTAAAGGATGGTCCTTTCACGAACAGGAGGTGCTGTACCCCAGTGGATACTGTGTGCTTGTGTTGTAGATGCACCTTGGAAAAGAGTGGGGAAACAATTGAAAAATCTTAAATATCCCTGGATAATTAAAAAGGAGGGGTCTGTTATACAACAAACACAGGGGAGCTAAGGAGGAGTGAAGGAAACGTTCTCACTATTAACTGCTACAGAGGTGATTAATGATATGAGAACAGGATGAGAACAATTAACAGAATACAGTGCAGCTGAAGCGAGGAGCTGAGCAGAAATGACTAATAAATGGAGAAATGAATATAGAGAGGTCTGACAGTGTTAATAAGAGGGGGAGCCATTAGGCTCTGACAATACAAAACGCCATCACAAAACCAAATGCTAAGTTCTACACAAGGTGCAAACCCACTCCAATGCACAGACAACAGAAAACAAAAAGAACAAAGAATTACTTATATATGGAACCAATATAAAATTATCTACTTTCTCGATTATTTCTAAAATTATCTACAGTATCTTTGCAAGGACTTTGCAATGCCATGCAATAATATTGCATTAATTTCCAAAGCCTAACCCTTACCCTTAACTTATGTATTAACATTATCAGTATAAGCTTAACCTTAAGCCTAACCTAGACATACTTTGATCCATACAGTATTCCTAAGCCTAACCCCAAAGCAACACTATCTAACATTGCTCTAATAGTTTCCCAAATCAGTCTTGGATGGCAAGTACAAAACAATAAGCCTAAAAAGTGATAATTGAAACTAGCTCCTCGTCTAAAATGTCCATCTCATCATAGATAGCAGTTTAGAAACAAACTGTCAGTCTTTGCTGCCCATTTGTTTCGAAGAATAGGGTGAGGAAGAGAGGAAGAGCCTAGCTCAAATAAGGAGACATATTCTTTTGAAATTGAATTAAAATTGCATTGATAAAAATTGTTGCCTGTTTTTTTTTCTAATTACAGTAACCTACCTAAACTTTCTCCAGGAATGAATACGTAGGTTTGTGACAGCACAGATTGCCTGAATATTTTTTTCCGCATCTTATATCGTCATATAATTCTTCATCTCTTTTCTAAATAGAAGAATAACTTGTTGACATTATTTTGATCTTAAAGAAGAAAAAGGACCTTCCAGAAAATTTGAACAAAACCTTAAGAATAGCTTTACGATACATTTCTTGGAAACATTCATTAACTTTGAACGGCTTTAAATGAACTGTTACAATTGTGTCTGTGTGTATCTGACTATCATTGAGCCTTCCTCTAAGCTAGACCATGTTAATTTTCTTAATCATGGATGGATTCTCAGAGGATGAGACTGTAATGTAACCAATTATTCTGCTTCCCACTGCTAATAATGAAAGATATTAGCTTAGTGAAAGCAGAAAGCCATACTTCTTTGTTGGCACTACATAACCACTGAGCTACTAAGCACATCATGTCCTTTTCAGTCATTTTGTAAGAAACTGGCTCTACCTTTGTCATAACTCATCCCAAACGTTTAGGTTATTCTAGGCTGGACAAAAATAAATAAAAACAATGCTATCCTCTCCAAATTCCCTAAATATCACCTTGTATGCTGTCTCCAGGCTTGCTAAAAACAAGATATGGAAAGTCATAACTGTTTTGACTCTTTTGCCTTCCTCCTTTTTTTAAGTTACAAAGTCATTAAAAATGTCTTCCTATGTTTGACAAGGAGTCACAAAGGAATCTCTCTTTGCTCTGCAAGACTCCTGCGTTTTTCATCACTTGTTCCTTCAGGCTACCAGAATTACTGCGCCTGTGGTTGACCTGGCTTACGTTTAGTCATCTTACCGACAACAAAGGGGTTTTTATCTTTACATAAGCGGCTTAAAATGTGGATTCCTTTATCCAGGAAAGGATGAAGTACTTGCAATATTTGCACACACTGCACAGTAACGCTTCTGATTACACAGGCGATAAACTGCCAGAACCCTAGAAGTCTTCTGGTAAGAACAAAAGGATGATTCAGGCCTAAAATTACTAATTTGCTTGTTTCTGGGGTTGCAAATATACAATTAAAACCACTTTAGGGTTAAAAACTAAACTTAGGCTCAAAATATTTATGCCAATTACATTAGTAATTTTTGAAAATAAAACACTTAAATGACACATATGAAAATTCTGGGCAAAGCTATCAAATATGCTTCACACAGTGAGATACATAAAAATGGCAAATTGTGTCTCTTTCGAGGAAAAATCTATGATTGTTTCATTAAGGAACAGCACACCTAAATCAATTTAACCTTGATTTTAATGTCTTCTCTGTCATGCTGTGGGATGTAATTAGAGGAAAAATCAGATCCCACATGTGCAGAACAGCTGCCAACATGGTTCCAAATGGTCAAAAAAAGCATACTGAAATTACTTTTTCATGTTTTTTTTTAATGCTTTTTCATATTTCCAGTTTTTATTTGCCACCTGTTTCATGACTGTGGATACACATTTCGTTGACTGACGATGATTGTTTATCTGCTCACCATGAGCATCAAAGCAAATTGTCATGCTAAATAGCTACACATTAATAATGAAGGACAACTTTGTCTTTTTATTGTGTGTTATTCAGACATCTTCAGGTTTTTAGTTAGTTTTAGTTTAGCCTCGTTAACTCTAAATGTAATTTAATTCTTCATTTTATGAGGTTGACCGATAAATGTCCACATAAAATGGAACTAATAAAACACGAAAGTCATCAAACATTTTATTCAGCATGCTGTCCCTCTTTATAAGCAATCATTTAGTTTGTTAAAGAGAAGTGAAGAACAAATATTAGTAATTTTCGGCTAATTACAATCGTTTTAGAACTTATTTACTACAATTAGTTAGAGAAATAAAACAAAAACAATAGTTTTTTTATAAAACAACAGTGCGTTTCCATGGTTTTCAAATGCCCCCAAAATGTTTCACTTTTTTTTTACTTTGCAACCAAAGTATGTAATTAGGATACTATGCTATTTAGCAACAGATATTCGTACTACATAAATCTGGCATTTGTGAAATAGTGGCAAACATGAAGGCCATTGTTTAAAGAATGTCTCAAAGGCTACTGTTTGCCTTAAGCTTGTCAGGAAATAGGTTAGTCGTCAGTTTATGTTGCCTGCTCAGTTCCATATGTTTCTTTCTGAGCTTTTTCTCCCACTGCCCACAAGGAGTAACAGCATTGGTGGAAGGGTGCTAAACCTCACTATAAGAATTTCAGGATCTAAAAATATTAAACCACATGCCATGTGTTTGTCAGTTTTTCCTTCAATGATAATTCACATGAACCCACTTCTATTCTTTCTCCCAGCTGCATTATTAAGTAAGTCCCCTGGGAATTACAAGAACATACAATCAAGGTCTACAAAAGGAACTGAAATATGCTTCATCCACCGTCCACTCTAGGGTTATCCATTGGTTACACACATCTAAGTTTTCCTGCCTCATATCCTGAAAGTGTTGGTGTCCATCCATCCATTAACATGTCCAAAGTTACACAAAAGCCTTTTCCATCTGTGCCAGAAATAAGACTAAAAACCAAACTTGAGCCAGCTTACTCCAACTCATTGCCATACACAAGTGCCTCTGATCTCAAAGCAATTGACAACATATGACCTCTATGCTCACTATCATAGATTGTTTTTCAAAGTCCTGTCTCCTTATCTCCGTAAGGTAGCCGTCCTCAGCTCTCCAGACCGCCAAACTCATTTTCAAACATGTTTCCATCTCCATTGCATCCCAGTAGACATTCTCTCTGACTGGGATATTCAGTTCTCCTTTCAGGTATGGTAACACTCTTGCACTGTACCCAGAGTTAAAGTCACTCCCATTTCTGGTTATCATTCCCACTTTAAGTCAGAGAGAGCATCTCAACCAAAAACTTGAATCTAACCCCCATTGTCTGATTTCCAGCCATTCAGAATGGAACCATTGTCTCTCATGGGTTGAGTGTGTAGGTAACTTTCATAAGTCATCTGCTACCAGTTACTCGCCCTTTGAGATTACTATAGGTTACCACCCATCCCTTTTCACCTCTGATAAAAACATAATTTCAGTTGCTTTGGTCAACCACTACATCTGCTGTTGCAAGAACATTTAGTAATGCCATCACTTATCATGCTCCAGGTCAGAACAAGAGAATTGCAGACAAAAGTCTCATTCCGGGTCTACAGTACTCAACCAACATATGTGGCCACACCAGCCAGATACCTGCATCCGAGCTGCCCCACTAACCCAAGCCAGGCACTCCACACAAGCAAAGACACTCCAGCTTTGGGGCCAGTGTTGCTCAGTCAGTAGAGTAGCCATCTTTTAATCTGAAGCACCCCAGCAATCAAAATAAGGAGCCAAACGTCAAATCCGAATTGCTGCTTAAGATATCAAATGCCATTTGAGCCCCAACCAGACCCCAAGCCCTTAAGATGAAACCCTAAAGGGGCCAGCACCACACCCTGTTCTTTTCTTTCAACAATTGAGCACTATTTTGTTTGCATCTGCTACTTTAATACTGTAGGGTTTGTACTTAAAATCTGATTTAAAAAAATGTAAAAGTTCATGGAGCATGAATACTTTTACAAATTGTAATGTAGAAGACACCACATGTAGATTCAGATGGATAACTAAGGGTTGGCTTACACGCCACTGAAACATCAAAGGTTAAGGCAATGATCCTCAGAATCCTTTGCAAGGTTCCGTTTATACAGTTTTCATTGGCCTAGATTCATTGCTGTCCAAGTTAGAGGGGAGCACAGGCACATTAATTTTAGAATGGACAGGGTGATGCACAAGCCCAGTCTGTGTGAAAAGATAAGTTTAAAGAAAACAAGCAGATAAGGTGAGGTGGTAAGGATTTGTCTGCTGTGCACATACTGTTTAGCACTTCTACTCTATTTTACCCAACCTTTGCAAGTGTCTAACGTAAATCATCCCAGTACCTCACCAATACATTGACAGAAATTACAACTACAACAACAGGGAGAGAGAAATTACTGTTTGTCTTCTCTATGAAACACTTTAGGTGCACCTGTGGCTCTGTGTCCGTGTGGCTTTGTTCCAAGCTTAAAGGGAATTGAAACAGATTGGGGAAACCCAGAGGGCAGCAACAATAAAAGCACAGGAGAGATACAAACCATGTTGAGCCTATACATTTAAGATCTGTTGACTTTTAAGAGTCCACAATCACCAAGCACCTATTGATGCCACTTATTGTATTGCAAAGGAAGAAAATATGCTGCAGATTCAAATATAACACTAATTTTATTTTAATGAACCTTCTGAAACAAAAATCCAGTTCTGTGTGGATTCAAAAGTAACAAATTAAAGTGTTAACTTGTTTATTTCTTTATAAATTTGGTAACTGTATTTCCTGATCATTTAAAATTCTATAAAATCTGTTTGTGTTATAATGGACACGTTACACATATGCAGTGAACATTATTTCGCCAATAAAAGTCTGACAACGTCTGGTCTTTATTATTTCCTTCCAAGCTGAGCAGCTGTACCTTAATCAAAAATTATTAAAAGTATTAAAAAGCAGATACTACATTTTCTTTACCATCTGTCGGTCACTATGTTCTTTGTTTGAATAGTTAGCTTGTAAATTAGTTTTTGTTGTCCAATCAGTTGAAAAAAAAATTCAAATTCCTTTCATTTTCTTGGTTTCTTTTTAATTCTTTGAAACCTTTTAATGTTAAAAGCTTCAAGTACCTAAATTGTGTGTTCAAGGTTTATGTATACATGCTAAATCTCTAAAAACTGTTGTGCGGTGCACATGATGAATGACTGAAAACAATTAGCCATTCTTATTTTTCAATTTATTTGCAGTCTTGCATCATTATACTTAAATATCTGTTTAAAACACAAGATTTCCACACAAAACAGGCAGTCAACCGATGCAGAAGGAAAAAAAATCCTTTGGTGTATGCTTGTTTTACACCCCATACTGATTCACTTACTCTTCAACAATGAATTATACGAATGTGTTATCTCCAAGGAACAATTTATACTTTTGAACTTCCTATACATTTTGGCATCCCTCTATGATTTCAGCATCACATTTTAAATTGACGTAGATCTTTTAATATACAATTGGATCTTTGTAAAGCTGCAAATGAAAGCAAGAAGCATATCAGATAAAGCATTGCTTTGATGAATAGGTTTGGAGAATGGAAGAATAACAAGTCCATGGAAGAAAAGTCACCTAAAAGCAGCTTGAAACAGGATCTGAGCTGTTGAAGAGTGACATCCCTGAACAACAATGCAGTCCCATTCTGTCACATATCTAGAAGTTTGATGGCAGATCAAATTTGATTTCTCAATGGAGAAATACAACCTACAATAAGACCTTTTTAGTCTAAAATATTCTAAAACATTTTTAATTAGGTATTTGTATCATTATGTTTGCCTAAATTACGTACGATCAAAATATTTCAACTATTGTAAAGAATATTTGTTTACTGTCTAGTTTTACTTTAACTAAATATACTAGAAGACTTTTTGTCAGTTTCCCTCCAAACCTTTACCTAACAAAGACACATCAATAATTTTGCTCTGGTGTCAAGAGCTGAATGGTCGTTAGGAATATAGGTTCTAGAAAGATGAAACTTGAGGCCTCCTCAGTTTAGTTTTAGTTTTTTATGCCTAACATGGATTACTTTTTTCACTCTCTCTTAAATCACCCATGTTCCCTGTCCAAAATAAGTCAATTACTAGTGTCCCTTATTTCCTAAATAGCCATTTTCAATATCGGTTTGTAATGTGTTTTTTTTTTTTTTCCACAACCTAACTTTATTCAAATTATCCTTTTTTGTGTGAGTTTCAAGTAGAAGTTTAAAACCCAGATTATTTATGCATAATCACATTCCCTTTAGAGCTGTCGTGATTTCTGCCCACCTCAAACGTACAGAATCCAATTACCCCAGGTGAAATTGTACCGATACAGAATTGCTTTTACTTTGCTTTACACCATTTATACAATGGAGTGACACTTAAAACTGTGACAAAATGTGTCAAAATAGTTTTTTTTTAAATTAACTCTTGGAAACAAAGTAAAAAAGGGACATGGGCCATCTAAAGAAAAAAAAAATTAAAGTTTCAATGAATTAATTTCTAAAACTTAAATAAAATAAAATAAAAGATGTTTTTAAAACTCAGTTACACAATCTTTTAATGATTAAGTTTGTGAGATGTGTCTCATAGAAACACCACCAAGTTATGCATAGCTGGTTCTGCCACAGGATGTCTGCTTCATTCCAACTGGAAATTGGTTATTAATCAACATCCAGGGCATTTGTAAAATAGAAATAAGAAAAACAATTATTCTAACTAGTTAATAAATAAGGTATTTAATGGAGCTGTTATTCTAAAAGTTCCTCTCTATGGATAAGCTGAAAGTGGTAGTAATGAAATATTATATATACTTAAAAACTACAGTAAAATACTGTAAAATCGATGGGTTTCATTGTTTTCAGAAATAAAATATGCCAATAGAACACCTTTTAAAAAGTTTTTTTTACAGGGAGATAAACTACAATAAACTATGAAAATTCCTGCAGTGGAAAGGAATCAAGAGCTTGTCCCAGTGGTTGGTAATACTTCAAAAGAACAAAATAGTCCATGCTAAGGGATCTTTTAAAGACTTTATGTGTGAAAGTTCTTTTTAAGTGTGTACAAGGCAGTCAAAAAAAGTTGGCTTGTTGCGTTCTGTGTTCCCAATCGAATTTGAGATTGTTCTCCACTGAATTAATGTGTTACTTAAAAGCCTCTCTGTTTTTTTTTGGGGGGGGGGGGGGGGGGGTTCAAATAATAGTGACTTCACATTTAAAATTCTGCTATCCAGAATGAATGAGAATCCACACTTTTTGTCCAATACAGATATCACAATTATATCAAGATTTTTTGTCTAATCTACTTTTCTTTTTTCTTTTGTATTAGCATTAAAAAAGCTCGGTTTAAACAAAATTTTGAAGAAATTTATGCCATTTTAGTATTTTTTTTCTAACAATAATTAATAGACTTTTAACTGATTAAAACAAATCTAAAAAAATAAATTTCAACTGCATTAATAGAATAGAATTCCGGTACTTGTTTAAGAGTATTTTGTATAAAATTACAGTGTATAATAGAAGAGAAATGGAAAATCCCCCAGAAGCTGTAATCATATCCATTGCAAACTGTACTGGAAGTGCAAAACTTTAATAAAATATTTAAAAAATAATAATTTTCCTAAGAAATAGTGCTGGTAACCAGGGTTACAAATTCATATAAATTAGTTTAGCAAAAAACATTACACACAGAAATGAAAAAATAGGAAAGCTACCTTTAATTTTACTGAATTTATCAGTTTCACTCTCCTACCTGTTGAGAAAGCTCCAAGCAGCAGGAGAAAATAACAATGTCCCGTCGACAGTTTTACTTCATAAATATACTTAAAAAAAACAAAAAAATGGTTTTCTCAAAATAAAACCAAACAAAACTAAAAGAGTCCAACTGTAGCTACCATGAAGAAAAGTTTAGAACATTTGTAATATCCTGGAAGAAAAGGGATTTTTCTACAGCTTTCTAGGCAGAAGCCTGGGAAAAATACAACTGCTGCTCTAATACTCCACCCAGCTCCTCAGTCTGTTGCTGTGTTTATGTTCGTGTAGGAGCTGTGTGTGTCTTCCTGTTGCCAATGGTAAGAGGATCCTGGTGTGAAACAATACCTGACCATTCAAAGAGAGATGAACAGTCTTAACTGAGTCACGTTGATCCAAGCCAAAAGACACCAGCTAGAGGCAGGGGGTACTGAATGCCTCCTCTGTGAGAGGGAGAAGGAGACCAGCTGTCTGGTCATTAGCTCCCAGTGTGTGTTGGTGTGTGCGCGTTTCATCATAAGGAAGATTCAAAGCCTTTCCTGTTGGGTCAAATTGGGATGATATGGCTGAGGGGGTCTGATTGAGTTGTAAGAGGAAATAATGTGGTAGATGGGGTGAAATGGATCACTTTTTACCTGAATGTAAACTCTCCCTCTCTGCAGAGGTAATCTAAACCTGCATGAAATATTGAGGAATGGTCTGTGTGAGCTTAAGAGGAATCCAGACACTTTTTATCAGTAAATGTCCGCCCTTTGCCTTCTCTCCTATAAGTCAGCATAAGTCACCTACTCTTGTCTGCAGTTTTTTCCATCCTCACATTTACAAGGAAGTTGATAATTTACGGGCAATAATTGCTACCCTCAAGTTATTGCTTTATTGTTTAGGTTTACAGGCTTTGTTTACAGATTTACATATGCTTTCTTCAAGGGCCTGTTATTCTTTTCACTCTTCCACCTCAGAAGGGCAGCAGCTGTCACTCATGTCAATGAGCTATCTAGGTATTTAACAGTCAGAGAGAAAACCCACTCCAGCCTCAAATTGATCTTGTCTTGAACGAAGCCCAAAAAGACAATTTGCATATTCATGGTGAACCAGAACAATGCGGACTAAATGTGACAAGGATGACCTTGAAGGGAAGCTCCAGCTCATTTCAGTTGATCAATGTCAAGTCCCCTATGTACATGCAACTGTTCAAAAATATCCTGTCAGCTGAGTTTAGAAAAATCCAGTGAAAATACAGGCACTATATTCAGAATTCTTCATCCGTCAGTTAGACGTTCCCATTACATTGCTGTTGCTAGTTAATTCACTCTAAACCACCAGGCTGACTTTCCAGATTTTATTATTATTATTATTAATTTTTTTTTTCTGTTGAGTTATCTGTGGCTTTTCACATGCCACATTTCATGAAAACTTTAAAAACATGTAAGATTATGCATGTATTAGGGTGAAGTAATTTTCTGCATATTTAGTCAAAATGGTGTGTAAATTTAGGTTTAAGTTATATTTTCTATCTACAAGATCTAAGCACCCTAAGCATTTTAAATGAAAACATTTATCTTATTTTTCTTATGTGGTTCTTATCAATGAATTATGTAAAAATAAAAATTGGCCAAATCTGCAAAGTAATGAGTCCATTAAGTATGTATAGTTAACTTCCATGAGTCAAGGATTAAGTAATGAAGGCATTAGGTAAAAGAAGATGCAAAAAAACTAAATAAATAAAAAAAACTAAGAAAATAACGGCATGACTGAATCTCTCAGTTTTGAAAGAATGAAAAAAAAACAATCCCACACTTTCTTTTCTGAAAAACTGATCATGTCTTCTTTAGTTTTAAATGATCAGAATCAGGCTTTATTGGCCAAGTATGCTCACACATACAAGGAATTTGTTTTTGGTTAAACAGATGCTTGCAGTGCACAAAAATACAGTAAAGGCACAAAAAATACAGTAAAGACATTTGTAGAATTTAGCATGTGTAATTTACATATTTTTTTAAGGTGCAGTTTTGTGCAGTATAAAAACTATAGAGGTTATAAAAATATATAAATAAATTGTTCAATTGTTCATGAGAATAATGGAAGTTGGAAAAAAGCTTCTCTGTAGCCTGGTCGTACGGGTCTTCATGTGGCTGAAGCGTCGGCCTGATGGAAGGCACCGAAACAGGTGACGGCCAGGGTGAGACGGGTCGGTGATGATTTTCTCTGCACGCTTCCTGGTTCTGGAGGTCCAGCAGTGCGGGCAGCTTTACACCGATGGTCCTCTCTGCAGAGTTGATATTGCGCTGCAGTCTCTTGGTGTCGTGTTTTGTGAGAGCACTGCCCCACACTGTGATGGATGTGGTGATGATGGACTCTATGATGGCTGTGTAAAACTGCACCATCAGCTCTTGGGCTAGATTGAACTTCCTCAGCTGGTACAGAAAGTACATCCTCTGTTGAGCCCTCTTGATGATGGAGTTGATGTTGCTGTTCCACTTCAGGTCCTTGGAGATCGTTGTGCCCAGGAACTTGTAGGACTCCACAGCCATCACAATCCTGTGTAGGATGGTGAGTGCTGCCAGGGTTGGGGGGCTCCTCCTGAAGTCCACGGTCATCTCCACTGTTTTTGCTGTGTTCAGCTCCAGATTGTTCTGACTGCTCCAGACGACAACCTGATTAACCACCCGTCTGTAAGCAGACTCATCACTGTCCTTGATGAGACCAATGACTGTTGTGTTATTCTGCAAACTTCGGGATTTTAACAGAGGAGTCCATGGAGGTATAGTCATTTGTGTACAGCGAGAAGAGCAGTGGGGAGAGTACACAAGCCTGTGGGGCACCTGATGGTTCGGGTCACTGAAGTACACTTTCCCAGCCTCACCTGATGTTTTCAGCCAGTAAGAAAGTCAGTTATCCACTGGCAGGTGGAGGCTGGTACGCTGAGTTCAGTCAGTTTGCTGTGTAATTGTCCTGGAATAATTGTGTTGAAGGCTGAGCTGAAATCCAGGAACAGAATTCTTGCATAAGTTCCTGAGTATTCAAGGTGTTGGAGGATGAAGTGGAGACCCATGTTCACTGCATCGTCCACCGAACGGTTGGCCCGATAGGCAAATTGCAGGGGGTCTACCAGGGGGTCCGTGATTTCCCTAATGTGGTTTAGAACCAGTCTTTCAAAGGACTTCATGACCACAGAGGTCAGGACAACAGGTCTGGTGTAATTTAGTCCTGTGGTAGTTGTCTTTTTCGGAATGGGTATTATTGTGGAGCCTTTAAAACAGGACGGAACAACACAGCTCCAGTGATCTGTTGAAGATCTTAGTAAAGACAGGTGCAAGCTGCTCTGCACAGGTCCTCAGGCAAGAGGGACAGATTCCCTCAGGACCTGGGGCCTTCTTGATTTTCTGTTTTAAAAAAAGTCTCAGCACGTCTTCCTCGCAGATCTTCAGGGCAGGCTGGATGGGTGGCTGATAGTCAGATGGGTGTGAAGTGGTGTTGGATGGGATCTCGTTGCTGGGCTGTTCAAACCTGCAGTAGAATCTGTTAAGGTCGTCGGCCAGTTGACGATCTCCCATTGTCTGTGTAGGTGGTCTTTTGTATCTGGTGATGTTCTGGAGACACCTCCAGGCAGTTGATGGCTCGTTACTGGACATCATGCTGCTTAGCATGTTGGAGTAGTTCTTCTTTGCAGCTTCGATCTCTTTAGTTAGGGTGTTCCTTGCCTGGTTGTACAGCGCCCGATCCCCACTTCTATATGTTACCTCCTTAGACCGGCGCAGCTGTTTCAATTTGGCATTAAACCAGGTCTTGTCATTGTTGTATTTAAGGTGAGTCCTGGTGGGAACACAGATGTCTTCACAAAAACTGATGTAAGATGTCACAGTGTCCGTGTATTCATCCAGGCTGCTTGTGGCATCATCAAAAACACACCAGTCTGTTAAAGCCATGCAGTCCTGAAGCCTTTCCTTAGCCTCGTTAGTCCACTTTTTGACCAAGCCAGATGACTGTAATATGACACAAGAAGCCTCTCCCGATGGGTAACAAAGAAAAATCTCTCTGGCGTTGGTTACAGATTAGTTTGAGTAGTGCACTCAAACAAAATTGTCTCAATTAATTCTCATCACAGTCTGAACACAACAACAACAAGGCACTACCTAAAATAATAAAAAAGAAGATATGCAAGCAAGTATTCTTAAAAAAAAAAAAAAAAAAGTAAAAAAAATTCTGTTTTACCATATATTCCATTTTAGTTGTTTTTTTTCTTGTCAAGTTGATGCTGTTGTGTTATTGCATCTTGTTTTTCTTTTGTGGCCCTTCCTTAGTTGTTGTTTCTTTTACACTATTTGTTGAAAATGCATAAAAAAATGAAAGTAAAGGCTTTAGAAAGTGCTCAAGAACACGTAAATTTAATGTCATACTCAGTTTTGTTGCTTTTTGCATAAATTATGCACACTGCCTTAAAGTGTATTTAGATGCAAATGTGTTGGCTATACAGAGCAGACAGACTCAAAACACTGAAGGAAGGAAGAATGTAGAAATGTAGTGGTTAATAAGGTTACATTTTATACTTATATAATAACCCCAAAGGCAGAAACAAAAAATCGAATGTCTACTTATAATGCTTCTATAGCTCTCTGGAGATCTTTTAGTGCTCTTAATCTATATTTAAAAATATTTAAAAAAATTTAGTTTTAGTCTTCTTTTTTTCATTTTTAGTCCAGTCCTTGTGCCCGTGAATAACAGCATAGGTGGCATCTTTTACCTAAACATTACTAGAGGGGAGATCTGAAGGACAAAATAAAAAGCATGTAGCACTTAAAAAATAAAAAAAATATATCTGTAAATCATGTGTTTCAGAAACATGGAGGAGATCTAAACTATTACTTTATATAAAGTTTCAAACAAGCAACCTTATCTGTATTCAGCATGCATCTGCTACAAGGAACATGCACAAATTACCTGCGCCACACATGAATCTGTTTTACATTATCTACAGAGTTTATCTTACATTTTTTTGGGGATGTTTAACTATATACCAGATTATACATACCTAACGGGCATGTCAAGACACCAAAGTATGAAATTCACATACAAAAAAAAGCAACACAATTGCCAACTAAAAGTAAAAACTAGGTCAAGAAGCATCTTTTCTAAAAGCTTTTGCAACCGAAGTGACTCAATAGGGGTAAGTGGATGAGCTTGAGGTGGGATCACTAATGGGTCACCATTTACAGTCGAGCTTCAGCAGCATGGTGTAGTAGGAACAACCATAGGCTGCCATGTTTGTCAAGCATGATCCAGCCTGACTCTGCGGCAGGAGAATTCTGCTGCACTCAATTAGCTTGTAATCTTTATGCAAGACAATGCTCCATAACATGCAATTATTCCACTTTTTAACTAGGGACAGAACTTGGCCCCACATTTGATTGAATAATGACCTGGACCTTTTCTTTCGCTCACATAAATGGTGCTGAGCATTTGTGGGCCCTTCTCAAATGGGAGATTTACAATGGGGAAAGACAATACACTGCTACCGAGAGTTTCTGGGCAGCTATGGTTGCTGCCTTAGTAAAACTTAATCATTAATGACTCAAGAAGCAGTAGATGGCTTGGGGATTTTTGTTTGTAATTTTCCTAAAAGAAAAAAGCAAGCTTGGAGAAAGTATTTTTTCAATGTCGTTATTCCATAAAATACGTATTTATTTGTTAAATTGAAAAAGGCTTGTTTAAAAAAATGTGTTTTTTGAGTTACAGCCGTTTTTTCTTCTTTGACATATTTTTTGAAACATATTAAAATAACCCAAGGATACCAGGCTAAATCCATAACACATTATTCGAAAACATCATTGCATATTAGATGTATGTTTTAAGTTAGAAAAAAAAAATCATAAACAATAACAATTAACAATATAGTTGTAGTGCTATGCAGATTGTAAACAAATATTTTTTCTTTGTGAAATATTAAAGTTAGAAGTTCAGTAGCGTTTCATTTTTTACAGTAAGACCGAACCCCAGGAGTGCAATTAGCCTAATAATTAAGCAAACTCCATGTCATAAGAGTACATAAGAGTTTATTTTCATCTCAGAATGCACCAGACTCTATTTAAAATCGGGTTGTGTGCTTTTGGATCAACATCTATAGAGTTTTATTGATAAAACTACAAATTTTACTAAGAAAGAGGAATCAACATAGGTCTTGCTTCCACTGTATATATATATAATTTATTTCTGCTATTAGTTTGACAGTTCAAATTTTAAAAATTGCATGGCAAGTCCAAACAGAATACATCCACATTCGAATTATCTGTAGTGTGGTTGGAGCAGCTGTGCTTTTATGAGACTGACAACACTTTAAAAATCCATAAGACAAATGAAAAGCACCTCCAGCACTGAAAGATGGACAGTGCGTGGAAAGAAAAGGAATAGGTTTTATTGAGCTTGATAAAGAGAAATGGGATCTGGGTTTCTGGGCACTGGAGTCGTAATTGATTCAAGAGGCTAGATTTGCTTGGAGGCCGACCCCTGAAGCGGCGTCGTATCAGAACAGATATGGACCATGATAGCTTAAATACCCGTTTAACAAAGAGAGAGATTCAGCATTGTGAGGACTCCTCAGAGTGATGTATCTAATGGATTGGCATGCAAACTTTGTGTCAAGACTGTTTTTAGAAACTTTATGTGAGTGTATGTTCATTTCATCTCCCTTTACTGAGTTATTTTAATTTGATTGCATCTAAATAACCATGGATTCGGTTATGAAGTGGGAAACTATGCTTTTCTCCATGAGGGAAATCAAAGAAGAATTATTCAATGCAGTAAGAAAAACTATAAAGCAACACATTAAAGTAACGTATAGCTAAACAGTCATTCAATTAGTTAGAAAACCTTAAAAATGTTTAGAGACAGTTGTGTTTTTTTTGTTTTTTTTAATCTGCAAACTCCCCTCGGCTCATTATTATTTGAACTTATTGTTTATTAAATACTCATATTAGAATTAAAATAGCTAAAACACTAGCAGAATAACATAAAATTAGAAAGAGCTGTTCCTGCGAAACAGCTGTTGAGAATGACAAATGCTTACAGGATTAGGCAGAAGATGCCCAAGAAAGCGAAAAAACATGAAAACGTAGTATCAATAAGCCGAAGAACACGCTGAAGAAAACTCTGAAATGTGGAAATTTTGCTGAAGTAAAATTATGCTGAAGTGGTAAGGGTTTAAAAAAGGTGACGTTTTTAAAGGATTTTAAGAATATGACATTCATTTTCAATGAGAAAAAAAATCACAAAAAGTTGAATAACTTAAAAAGTTGAAAAGATAATAACACCAAAATTCATAGCTGGAATGTCCAAAACAAACTGAACGATTTGATACCCTAACTGGAAGAGCTGAAAGAAGTCATCGCAAAATTATCCATAACAGGAAGAGCTGAAAGAAGTCATAGCCAAATGATTCTTTAAAGATAAACTGAAGAACAGCAAAAGGAAAAGAAGAAGAAGAATTATTATAAAAAGGCCTTGAAATTTTAATGAAGGTACTGAACGATTTCAGTAAATTGTACAAGGAGAAAAATAAGCTGCTAAAACAGATATAAGGTGAACTAATTTGAAGAGAAAATGACAACAAATGCAGAAATGAACATAGTAAACAAGGTTTGAAGATAAGTAAAACAATCAGTAGAAAGATTTGGAAAATCTGCTAAAAACTATTATAACACAGAGATGAAGTATGAGTATTTTTGATAGGTCAAAGGTTAATCAAATGAGTAGAACTGAATGGAAAACACTCAAGGATGCCAAATTGTCACTGTGTATTTCTAAATGGCACAAAAGGGTTAAAAATAAAGTTCAAAAACATCTGAATCCAAGTCTAAGGAGTTTTTCTGTTCCTGTTCTTTTCTGGTTCTGGTTATATTTTTGGCTCTGTTTTTTGTCTTCTCCTGTTCTGCTTTTGTTCTGGTTCTATTTTGGCTCTTTTTTGGTTCTTTTCTGCTTCTAGTACTGTTGTGGTTCTGATGTAGTTCTGGTTCTAGTCCGGCTCTTTTCTGGTTCTATTTTGGTTCTGGTTATGGCTCTGCTCTGGATAATTTTTTTTCAGGTTTTATAATCCAAACAGTATTCATGTTCATGGCCCTGACGGAAGCATACATTACAATATTTACTTTGATTCAGCATACAATAACTTTATTTAAATTAAAATGTTATGACTTTAACAAACAAAAAATAAACTATATACAATTAAGAATATATTTTTACAAAGTGCTTCTGTTTTTACAAGGTTTTCCTCAAAATGACAAAATGAAAATGTGATCCATATTTCAATATTACTTAAAAAGAAAGAAGTCATTTTACTGTGTGAACTGAAAGATAAAATGTCACAACGTAAGGTAAGGTCCAGGTGGACCAGCATGCACAACGTAAGGAGGCTCTCTGTCATCAGTGTCACCTGAAGCAGTACGAACAATAACCATTACACATATAGACTGAGTGTGGACAGATTAGCGTATTGTATGTATTCACATATAAATGTCATACATGATTGAACAATCTTTTTGTTTGTTTGTTGTTTCATAGTAAATTAACTCAAGTATGAGAGAGAGTACACAACAACTTCAAGTATCCTGTTTGAATTACATTTGAACCTGACATAGCAGGCTTAGTAGGTGGAGTTCCAGAAGATGCTGGTTCACTGTCAGTTTCCTCCTCCTCTGAGTGTTGCTGGTCAACTGTGGGAAAACAAGAATGGTTTAAAATGACAGATAGCCAGACACACACACACACACACACAAACACACACACACACACACACACACACACACACACACACACACACACCCCTCCCACACACACACAGGAACACTCAATATAGGTTATCTATGGTATGAACACCTATCTTCTGGCTGGTAATACATGCCTATATCAAACAGCAGCATTCTGCAGCAGACTGGCTGAGGTAACTTAAGGTTATTGACACAGCTGTGTTCTGTTACTATGGTTATTAATGACTCTGGGGGTGCTGCATCTCTAACTGTCACCCACTTTGTGACACAGTCAAAGCAGCTTTCTATGAGATTTCCCTTCCGAACAAACCCTTCCCATTTGAAAACCATAATAGGTATCAATAGAATTCCAAAAGCGGTAGCGCTTGTAGTCCCTCGTGTACAGCTGTGCCACATCTTAGATCTCTACCTACGTTACAGCCTGAGCTGTGACGAGTTAAGCATCGAGTGTCTGCTGCATGTCTAAATGTCACTGTATTGTGTCAGTTAAGCCAGATTTTCATCAATTTACCTTTCCGAACAAACCCTTCCCATTTGAAAACCGTATTAGGTATCCATACAATTCCGAAAGCGGGAGCGTTTGTGGTCTCTCGTGTACAGCTGTGCCACAGCTCAGATCTCTACCTACTTCAGAGTCTGAGCTGTGACAAGTTAAGAATCGAGTGCTTAAAAAAAAAAATCCAAGATTGAAATCAATGCAACTCTATAGGAAATCTGGCTGTTTTTGCTTTGCCTTTTTTGGGGGGGGGTGTTTTTCTAAAGAACCGTCTGCTCTAAAAAAATTCTGAAGACATTGTACCGTAGTCAACCCCCGGTTATATAAAATACCTGAAAAACAGGCTAGTACTACAAAAAATTTAGTCATGAGGGCGAGTTAAACACAAAGCAAGTGTTTAAAAAAAAAGGATCTTCCACACTCTAGCTGATGATGTCATGACTCTAGATTTAGTGAATTTTGTGATTTTTGAAAACTTTGTGTCGCTTAGAGGCACGTTGCGGAAAAAACTTGATAGATATCAACATAACGTCTTCACTTCTTGACAGAACACGGACATACCTTCAAACTGAGAGTTAAACTGTGTTTCTAGCTGAAATTATGCTGAAGTGGTAAGAGCTGAAAAACGTTGAAGTTTTTAAAGGATTTTAAAAATCCGGCATGCATTTTCAATGAGAAAAAAATGTCACAAAAAGTTCAATAAGTTAAAAAGTTGAAAACATATTAACACCAAAAGTCATAGCTGAAATGTCGAAAACAAGCTGAACGATTTGATATCATAATTCTTGAAATTGTTTGAAGACTTTTGATCGAGTTAAGTGCCGAAAAACGGCGGAATAATAATATATAAAGAGAAACAGGAAAACAACAGTTGAGAATGTTACAATGCATTCTCAACTATAAAAGATTTGTTGAATAAAAATGCTCTATTGTTAATATATATTTATGTAATCGTTCCATATCTGATTTTGGGGAACTACATATAAAACAAACATTAACCCAGTATTCCAGCCCTCGAGCTGTTTTGAAAAGTTTTTTTTAAATTATAAAATAAATTATAAAATATATTAAAAATTCCGCGCCGCTATCTAAATACGAGGCTGGGGGTTGCTTCCATGGCAGCAATTAACAGATAGCACTCCAGCCCTCCCAAACAGGGTTGCAAGATTGTGCGGTTTTGATTTTGAGAGTAAAAAAAAAAAAAAGCCATATGGGGCTGGGTCAGAGTTGTTTATGGAGAACAACTCTGGGCATAATTTGTTGGATTTTAGAATTTTGACATGTAGTGTTAAATTAACTTGGTAACAGTATGTATAACAATATATTAATAGGCGGGTTGTTGTGTGATGTGGTGGTTTTTAACATTATTTTTGGGACTGGTAAACCTCGACCCTATATGGCAAAACTGCTCCCAAACTCGAGACTGTCACTCTCAGCAGCAGCCACACGTTTACCGACCGGAGCAGTAATTTGCTCCAAAAAGAAAACTGGACAGCGAAAACTGCCAGTTCTAACCAGAGTGGACAAAAAGGTTTGCGTTCTTTCTTCCACCGTCCAGCACTTGCCCTCTGTGCTTAATATGTCAAGAAACTGTCGCGGCAATAAAAAATAGGCAATGTGAAGGGACACTACGAATCAAAACATAAACATTTTGAGGGGACAAGATTTTGCACAAATTTTATATGAAGTAATGACTTTAAATGAGTCATTCAATTTGCTTTTATTTGAACAATTTAACTTTGGCTTTGGCTGCAATGCTTGGAGATTTGATCCAGCTGGAAGGTGTGTCACCCCAGTCTCGATTCTTTTGCCGGCTGTCCATGGTTGTCTTCCAGGATTCTTGTATATTTAGCTCCATCCATCTTCATTATTTTCAACAAGCCTCCCTGTTCCTGCTGAAACATTACTCCTGGATGATGTTGCAACAACTATGTTTTATGAGGAGATGGCATGTCCAGGATAATTTAAAGAGTTAGTTGTTCAAAGAAATATAATTTCCCTCTGATATGACCAGAGAACCATCTTCCACATAGAAAACACGTCCCACCTTTACATAGGTAGTGGCAAAAGGAATTTTTTTTAATTATTATTATTATTATTATTATTATTGTTGGCCTTTTTGTTTCTATTCAATGAGGGCCGAGTATAATAGTTGTCATATCTAAGGCTATACCAATATAGAAATATCAATGAAAATTTTCCAAATATTATCAATATTTCAAATAATATCAATATCCTATATTTATGTTTCTGATATTTTCCTAAAAACACATATTAACTGATATTCCTCTACCCTTGTGATATCATGAATAACTACCACTAACAATGCTTCTCTGCTTCAGCAACGCTCCACAATATCACACTGCATCACTAACTCACACGTCCAACAAAATACGACATGGCTAACCCCCGTCTCCTTCAGAAACATATGTAATCGCCTTGGCTGTTAATACATTACAGTTTGACTTATTTAACAGTATGTAAAAAAAAATAGGAATAACATCACATACCAACATTAACGCCGATGTTTTGTGCCAACCTAGTTCAGTAAACATATTTTGTAATTTTCATTCAACTTGCCGTGGTTTAAACATTTAGTCCATGAGTCTTTAAATACCGGCCTCAAGGCAGTAAATACCTTTCATAAAAAAATTTTTACATACTTGTAAAAACTTTTACTTATTAGATTGTATTAGATGGTTTGAAAATAAATAAATTTCCTCTGTCTCTTTTTTTTTTTACACAGATTTGTCTGTGTTAAATTAGATTGTAATGACAAGAAGTTTTGAGAAGTATTTGAAATAAATATTTTTTTCCCTAAAAAATTACTTTTTTAAGAACTACCATTTTGCTGTGACAAATTTAGAAAATCTAAAGGAAACATTTGTCAGGCCCTGCATAATGCTGAAAAGCCATACAAAAATTGTAATTTATAATAGCCCTTGCATAAAAACTGTCCTGGTGGAATCTAATGAATTCAGACTGAGCTGTTTACACACAAAGCAGAATATTTGTGTCCCTGAGGACAAACTGAACCCTTCTCAAGGTTACTTAAAGAGTAGAAAAAGCTATCAAGATAAAACTTCACATTTTACCACAAATCAGGGATTTGGGAACATTAACAATGGCTTTTATGTTATTTCCCATAGAATACTGTTTTAGATCGCAAATACAGGGGAACCATTAAATTGGGCAAATGTTGTCTTGGTTGGAAAAGGCAGTCAACTCTGTATCTAATGTCCTCGTTTTACCATAACAAAAGCAGAGGTGATGTAAGAATCAGTTTGAGATGGAATAAATCACTTGAAGCAGCTTTGCGCTGTTGTGACAGGCGACAGCCGGAGGCAAGTTGAAGGACGGCAATGGGCATAAGGGTGCCTCACTTTATAACATTTTCTTGCCGCTGCAGAGAAGAGGACAGAAAGAAGAAGTGTCATGGATAGAACACATGACATACACATGTTCCCACACAGCAAGTCAGAACTGGCTAGATTACAATTTTAGCACGATAGGTGTTACAAATTGTTACAATCCAATCATAAAAACATTCCAGTTGAACCTAATTATTCATCATGTTCGGTTCCTAATTCAAATTATTTTAAGAAGATATGAATCCAAGGAAACTAACAGCATTCACTCCTCTTGGACCAGCATGCAGAGACAGTAGATGATAGCTTGCATTGTGTAGACAGTAGACGATAGCTTGCATTGTGTAGTCAGTAGAGGATAGCTTGCATTGTGTCAATTCTACAGCAGTCCGTCAGACTAAATATGATTGTACCGACAGTGGATAGAAAAACACTCCCCGTATACCAGGAAGAAACCTCTTGGATCAGAACATGTGGCCTCTGCTGCAACGGATGGGGAGTCTGAGAAGACCGAAAACACAAAAATAATTAGAGGACATGGTCTAGATGCACTTTGACTGGCAAACTAAAGTAAAATGGAGAGATTGGGAAAGCTGAGTTGCTGGGAGCAACATCTTAGTCGATGCACCCTTTATGAAGATGTCACTGCTTACAAAACATCAGTGTAGCTTCTATGTAGAAAAAACACAATTAGAAAGACAGAAAGTTAGCATATAAGGCAACAGCAACTAATGCGGACCAGTGAGTGGAAGAAGAAAGTAGCAGCATGGGGAAAGGTGGTCACATTGTCCTCCTGCAGTCTAAGCCTATAGCAGCATAAGTATAGAAATAGCACAGGATAACTAAATCCTTCAAAATGAAACATGAGAGAGTTAGATTTAAGGAGAACCATTTTCTGGACTAAATTCCCCTTGCTAGGCTGTGCTTTCTGTCTATTCCAAACTACAGATTTTATTTTAAAAAAGGACAATTTTAAGCCTAGTCTTGAAACTAAACAGGGAGTCTGCCTCTGGCTAAAGCTGGGAGCTGCTTCTAAAGTAGAGGATCCTAACAACTAAAACATATGTCTCCAATTCTACTTTTAGAAATTCTAGACACCACCAATAAACCGGAAGTCTGAGAATAAAGTGCTCTGTTAGAAAAATTTGGGGAAATCAGATATTATTGAGGTGTTTATATAGTGGAGATAGGATCTCTGTGTTTGTTTTCCATCAGAACTCTTGCTGCAGCGTTTTGCATCAGCTGAAGGCTTTTATATGGAGTTGTGTGGATTTTGTGAAGAGTTAAAGTAGTCCAATGTTAAAAAAACAAATGCATGGACTAGTTCACTAACTTTGCAACCAATTTTCATCCTGCCCGAGAAAAAGACTAGTTGAAATGCAACATTAACACCTTGAACCTGTTTTGACACTGATGTAAATTATGCAAACGTTTGACTGTAACTGTAGGTGTTGAAGATCCCAGACATAAATAATCAAAATGACTGAGGAGGACAAAGGAAAATGTTAACATTTGGTTTTAACTGTAAAATGTATTCTGCATTTTTGTTTGAGAACGGCTAGCATACAGTTCGGCATACAGTCAGATCACATAGCAAAGCTATGTGAGATGAGAACATTGACAAAAGCACTAACTGACCCAGAAGGTCCTCAAACATTTATGACTTCTTCAGATCACGTTGCTCCACGGAGGCCTGTCAGATTTCATTGCATGATTCTATTCTCTGATCCAGCTTCTAGTTTGTGGTGACAAACCTCTGCTTATTTGCCAGGGTGTTTTTCTGTTGCTGCTCCCTCCGCTCGTGAGCCGGAATAACAATGACTGCGCGTATACTGGTTGATCCCTCTTTACGTAGACGATTGTCAGGAAATTATTTTCCCTTCTTCTCATATTGCATTAAATAAGTGCAGAAGTAAAGCTTCATCCAATCGGATGATTTCCTTACAGTGTGTCAATAATATGTGTAATAACTATTATTTATTACAATGAGATATAATTTAGTTAATCTAAAATTAAAATCTACAAGTAAAAAAAAAAAAGATTTTCCAACAAAGCACATGTATTTCTTACAATTAAAGTAAAAACTTTAAAACTCTATGATTAAATGAATGCACACGAAGGCACGATTGTAGAGGTCATGCTAATTTATCTGTCTGTCCACCCTATTAGATAATTTAACACACAAAAAAAACATTTTAGCAGGGACTGCATGGTCTCTCCAGTGTTTAGTACGTCCAATAATATATTTCTGGAGGAGACGATGGCTACTGAGCAGCAGCATTTGTTTTTAATGATATTCTCCTTCCTCTTCGAGAGTCAGGCCGGATCCCTGGATTAAAGGAGACAAAAGGAACTGTGATCTAATAGCGCCCACTTGTGTTAAACGGGTTTTTCTGCACCCAGTCGTGTTGATCTCCTCTGACACTCCTGCAAAACGCTTCACAGTTTAGCTCACAGGTTTGCACAGTTGACACCTTCTGAAATGAAACAAAGAAAGACAAAGAAGTGAAGAGAAAACAACTGAGAACTGTTTTTTTTACAATGACGTGACTACGAACACATCTCGGGCAAGGGGAGAAGGAGGCGAGGAGATGAGCGGTTGGAATTGAGATTTGTTGTAGATGTTTTCTTTAACAAAATATGCAAAACAGCCGAAGTTTGTTTTCTTCAGCAGCTCTGCGGGTTTTCTTTACACCTAAAGCGCCATCTGCCTGAAGCATTCAACATCCAATGCCTGCCTGAAGCATTCAACATCCAATGCTCATTACCATATGCGGGCCTGAGGCAACCTATTCAAAATGACATCCGTGCCTTGTGCTTTACATATACTCAGCACATGCTTGGTGCTCTTTTTGTCTTTTTGCATCAGTGCGGTGTGCAATTGATGCAATTACTGTGTTGTTTTAATAGTGGCCTTCAACTCATCTAGATTGTTGGTTCGTGTTTTATTCCACTTCTTCATAAGCACAGAGATGTAGATGAGTGACAAATGAGGTGTTAGTTTTCCAAACCATCACTCTCCGCCCATGTTTCAGACTCCTTTGATCTTGATTTCAAAGTGGAATACAAAATATACAGTTGAAAATAATGCAAAACATACGATTGTGGAAACATGTTACAACACCTCACTGTGGAAATGTTTCCTGTAAAACAAGCTTTATGCATTGTTGGGTCATAGGAACACACATATTTGCACTCACCTGCACTCAGTTACAAGGTTGAGAGCCCTTTTGCAGCTTTAGTCGCTCCGCACTACTTGTTTTGCTCGCTGCTCGTCCCCGTCAACAGTTTTCATTTACTGTGCATGAAAAGGTCAAAGCAGTCTCTCCCGTACTGAAACCCATCTCAGAGAGATAAATGGGACGGTAATACTTATTCACTGTGGCTCTCCTCGTTCTTTTTTATGAAATGTTTACACCAGAATAAAAAAAAAAGACATCACTAAAGAGAGTTAGTGGATTTAAAATCTTAACAGATAGGATTCACTTTATTGCTTCCTCTATTTCTTTCAGAAGATAAATGGACTAATGATTGATTAATCACGTAGGTGGGTCTAACTGAGCATAAAGTCTTTAAAGTAGATCTGGTTTTAAATAAGACATCTGCTAAGAAGCAGACGAGCCTCTTGCGCGAGGCTCCGAAGACACGTGATTCCCTGCAGAGATGTTTCTAAGAGTCTGTCTTTTAGAGGATTAAAAGAGGGGAGCTCCAGCTGCGAGAAAGTTCTGACTGTGATGTCTTCTTTGTTGTTCCCACGTTCCCACACCTAGTTCGTTTTAAACCTCCGAAAAATGCACAGTGCACATAACTGCAGATGTTTAGGAATGGTTTAACCAATTATAAACAACATGCACAATTGTAGTGCTGGGAAAAACACAAAGATGCGCCCAGGAAAAGTTGAGGTGATAAAATCAGATTTTTGGAACAACAAACATATTTTATTTGAAGCTGAATAGCAGGAAATGAACGGCAGATTAAAAGTAGCCACTTTCTGTCATAAAACATAGCCTATTTCTCCAGTCTCCTGTTCCTGTTTCCCACCATTCAACCGTTACATACAAGTGAATGCATGAAATGCACAGTGACTGCTGAAACTGGGTCATCACTGTAGCAAGATGTGAAAATGAAAGTTAAATCAAAAGCATTATGTTCCCTGAGGCAAAACAGTGTCACTGGACAGCGTGCAAGCCAGACGATTGCACACACAGTTATACAGACATGACTTTAAAGGCCAAAGCAATGGCACAATTTAGTTTCAAAAGTTTTTTTTCTTCTTTTTAACCATAGGCATTGCTTCCAATCAACTTTTAACTGTGTCCAACATTAACATGTGACTATCAGGATTGTTCTTTGTCTATAAATCAGACGTTTTAAAATTGCATGACCATGATAGTGTTTGGGGGATAAAAGGTGCAGTGTGATTTTAAATCAGGTTGTCCTCATTTTCTAATCTAAATCCCTTCATTTCCTCATGGATGTTTTATTAGGCGAAATATAAGCAGAGCGAACCAAAGAGGCCACTCCAGGCAGACAGGCGGGAAATGTGGATGCAGAATAAACCTTTTCATCTCAAAGGGTATTAATGAACTGTGCACATTAGAAATACTGGGAAAGGTATTTTTATGTGAGAGATTTTAACATAACTTGTCATTTTAAATTTAATTTGATGAACCTAATTAAGTTTATGAGATAGGTATATATAACATAGTCCCATAGCTACAACACGGGACAAATAACAGGAAGTCCACTCCCAACAACCGTTACAGTATGAGGCAATAACAAGGATATACGGGCCACAGAGGACCAGGGAAACTAGTTAACGTGCATGTTCCTGTTCACGTTACACGAAAGAAGAAGAAAAAAACTACAGTTCCCTCCCAACCTTGACGTCACACGCTCGACACTTCCGTAAACAACCACGTGACTTGTTTTCGTGGGTTCACTAAATCGGGATATTCTCCTTGTTAGGAAGAGGAATATGTCTAAAGTCGACATAAAATCCCGTAAATCTTTTAGATATGAAAATAAAATGCTACCAGTAGGATTTGGGGGCGGGTCTTTTAAATGTTTTTATTTTCAAAACGTAACATCTGTTTTTATTTCTCTTGATTAACGATAATTTCGTTTGTGTAATTTTATCATTTTTATTACACATGTAGCTAATTAAATCCTATTAAATATAAAAACATTCTCTAGTAATCACATTTGAATGTTGGCTCAAATAAACATCACTTAGATTTACACGATACGGGATTGTTACTCACTGATTCCGAGGTCCCTCAAAGGCCTCATGGGTTTGTTTTGGACCCTGGGTGTTCAGAATGGCTCACCTTCCCCTCGCCTGCTTCGTTTTCTCCCCTTTTCTCCTCTGCTCTGCCTCGCTACCGAATTTCGTCCTCCTTTTCGCGGACGACCTGGGCTTCGGGGACCTGGGGTGCTATGGACACCCCAGCTCCTTGACTCCCAACCTGGACCGCCTGGCAGCGGGAGGTCTGCGCTTCACTGACTTTTACTGCACCAGTCCGGTCTGCAGCCCGTCCAGGTACCCCGCCTCTGTGTCATAAACAAGCACTTTATCGCAACCTGCTCATTTAATTACGTTGCGAGGGTTTTTAATGCACCTGCTTTGTGCTGTTCTGCAGCTTTAAGATCTCACTCCATGTATTTTGCATCCTCATTGTCACTGCTTGCCTTCCAGGGCATCACTACTAACAGGTCGCTACCAGACGCGCTCTGGCATCTTCCCCGGTGTTTTTTACCCTGGCTCCATTGGAGGCCTGCCTCTCAATGAGACCACCATTGCAGAGGTGCTGAAGCCTGTGGGTTATGCCACAGCTGCTGTGGGGAAGTGGCACCTGGGATGTGGGGCCAATGGAACATATCTCCCAACCAAACAGGGGTTTGATCATTATTTGGGAATCCCATACTCTCATGACCAGGTAAGGGTTTAAAAAAAAAGAAAATAAGGAACTTTCCAATCTTCTGTATCCAAATGTGCTTGTCTGCATTTCCTCACTAGGGGCCGTGCCACAACCTGACCTGTTTCCCTCCAGATGTCAAGTGTTTTGGACTGTGCGACGTTGGAGTGGTAACTGTGCCTCTGGTCCACAACGACAGAATCAAGCAGCAACCAGCCAATTTCCTTAATCTGGAAAAAGCGTACAGTGACTTTGCAACTGATTTCATAATTACATCGGCCAAGAAAAATCAGCCGTTCTTCCTCTACTACCCATCGCATGTAAGTGATGAAAGAATCTTATTTAGCTAACATACAATTAATTTAAATTGCAGACAGTGAAGAAATAATTAATAATAACCACTAAATAATCATTTTACAAGTGGAAGTAGTAAGTGGTTGCTGAAAATATATGGAAGCATTTGAAAAAATTATATGTTGATAATACCATACTGCAAATAAAGACCCAACATTGAGCTTCTTGGAAAATGAGATCAATCAATAAAAGAAAGGTGACAAGGTTTTTTAATTCATACATTTAAGTGCATTAGGAGAATTTGGAATCTTTCCATAAAAAACATTTTTTTAGTTTATGTGATATTAACTTGAACATTGGGTTTTCATTAGCCGTAATAAACTGTTTAAAAGTTTCACTTTTTTACATTAAATTAAGGAAGAAAACATTTTCTTATTTCACAAAGGAAATGTAATCATCTATTTATTTTTTATTTTTTTATATTTGATGTTTTTTTGTTGTTGATATTTTTATTAGCTCCAAACAAAGTTTCTGAGCTGCATGTTGAGGGGTAAAATGGCTCTTTGGGCTGCAAAGGTTTCAGACTCCTGCATTAGAGTAAAAGTACAATTGTTGAACATTTGCGTGTCCACATTTCTTTAAAACCACGGGAATATTGTTGGTTCGCTGCTCAGAGAACTGTTTGAAATTTCAAGTTTTTAGAAGTTGAAAAGATTATCTTAAAAGTCATGCATGTTTGCTTTTTGACAAAAACACTGACTTCTTTTTCTCTCTCATTTGCATGTTGACTATAAAATTCTTAGTAGCATAAAAATTCTGTTCTTTTCGAGTTTTGATGTTGAATTAAGTTCAGATTTTTCTGCTTAAAGTGTTTTTCTGTCCATTTTAAAGATTTCCTTAGAGTAAGGATAAAGGATATCTACTATTTCAGCAGTATTTAAAAACTCCAAAGCTTATTTCTAGGCCAGAGAAATTTTATTTGTATAGCTTGAAGTGCTTTACATAACGATTACAATCTGCATTTATAAGGTAGCAGTTTAACAGCAGAAAATTAACAACAAACGAAAAAAATCATAAAAGCTTAAATAAAGAACAGAAAAATAAAGGAGTGCTGGTGAAATCCTCTCTGCTTTTATATTGTCATAGTGGGGCCTGCCTCACATCTTCAGGAAGACTGTTCCACATTTTTAGAGCATAATAGTGAAAACTGTTTTTTTTTTGTTGTTGTCGTTTAAAACCCATATTTGGACACATTGTGCCACATAATAGTCTAATTCCACCTTTCTTTCTTGCCTTTCTTACAGCACACCCACTACCCTCAGTATGCCGGTACCAGAGCAGCAGGTCGTTCTTTAAGAGGTCCATTTGGTGACGCCCTCTATGAGTTCGACAGCACGATAGGAGACCTAATGGCAACCCTAGAAATGACGGGCGTGATTAACAACACACTTGTGCTTTTTACTGCAGACAATGGGTTAGTTGGTTTTAGAAAAAAATAAAATGTAAAAAGAACAGACATTTACTTGCAAACCTGAGTGTTTTTGCAGACATTTCACCAGAAGTACAGAAAAATTTGTCCTTTTTGTCGTACTTTATTTAAAAATTGCAACTCACTGGAGAAATAAACCCTGAAACAATGTAAACATGAATTTGCTTTTGGATATCATAGTTGTTTTAAGCAGCAGTGTTAAACGTTATTCAAAAGGTTTAGGAATAACTCTACTCCCATGTGCTGCAAAGACAAACAGATGTTGCTGACTGAAAACCAAGTTTGTTATCATTACACGGCTTTTTTATTTCTGTGAACGTAGGCCTGAGCTGATGCGCATGTCTCGTGGCGGAAACTCAGGCCCCTTGAAATGTGGCAAAGGTACAACGTATGAGGGAGGCATGAGGGAGCCAGCCATCGCATTCTGGCCAGGTTTCATCAAACCAGGTTTGGACACTAAATGTCTTATTTGAAGAACAAAAATGAGAAAACTTTACAGTGTCACTCGCTTGGTCATATTTAAGAGCAGACTGATTCAGTTTGGTTTATATCTTCTTTTTGATCTCTTGTCAGTATAATGGTATTTACTTTTATAAGCTAATAATATGTTTCTGAACTGTTTCCGATAAGACGTGACCCATGAGCTGGCCAGCACACTGGATATCCTGCCAACCATTGCAAATCTGGCCGGAGCTAAACTACCTCCTGTGATACTGGATGGGTTTGATATTACCGATATCCTCTTTCAGAAAGGAAAGGTAACAGCTTTGTCCCTTACCTTTTTATTTTTTTTTTTACAGATGTTTAAACCAGGCTTGCTTAAGAATAATATGTGATTTTTCTTTTACAGAGTAAAAGGGAGGCAATGATGTTCTACCCCACAGATCCTAATGAAAAATATGGGATGTTTGCTCTAAGATTGGGAAAATACAAGGCCCACTTCTACACGCGAGGTAGCACCTAAAACATTCAGGGTCATCTCAATTTAAAAAGGACTCTTCAGCACGTTTAGACATGAGCTGTGAAACATTAATGGCTTCATCAGCCTTTTTACGTCATTGCTTTTAGTCATTGCTTGCTAATGCATCTCAAAGTTCTATTCAAAATTATATAAATATAATTTTATTCAAAATTATGTAGAAAATTATATCAAAATCTTAAAGCTAAAATTGAAACCTCCTGCATGTTAAAGCTTGTTGATTTGCACAGCTTTATATCTGTTTTCTGTTGTAATGTGAAGACATTATCAGATGGAAAAGCTTGATCTTTTCTCATCCCATCGTACTTTGCCATATAAAAAAACTTGTCTAGCTATCATGCACACTCTTTTATTTAAATAAGCTTTATGAAAGAGGGCTGTTGATACTCTTATTAAAAAAATACAGCATTCATTTAGAAAGCAAAGAAAAATCTAGGGCCCATGTTGCCCCCAGCAGCAATTTAAGAACTGTACAAAGTTGTCCATTCAGCAGTTGTTGCAGACGGATATCTATCAGGGCTAGATTGTCATTGACTATTTCAAATGTTAGGTATTATGTTCACAGCAAATAGGAGCGCAAACATTTAGTGATGTTTATTTGAAAACGTAAATTTCTCGAGATTGACCCAAATCCACATCATTTTGAAAAATGTTATATATATATATACAAAATATACCCCAAAAGTGCATTAAAGTATAGTGTGATGAACTATCAAAAAAAATATTACTGAAATTCATAGTTGTAGCTGGAAAACATGTTATTTGAACAGCTGATCAAGATATTTTACATTTCTACATGAGTTTTTTAATAACCACATGCTGTTGGTTTAGGAAAAATGCATATAACATGCTGAGTTAATCTAAAACTCGCGATTCGTTTTTTCCACCAGGTGCGACCCACAGCGCCACCACGCCTGACCTTGACTGTTCGGGGTTTGCAGTGCTCAAAGCCCATGATCCACCTCTCATTTTTGACGTAGAGGCCGACCCATCGGAGCACTACCCTCTTTCCCTGCAGGAGAGACCCGACCTCCAAGCTGTACTAGCGCAGATGGAGAAAGTCAAGGCGGAGTTCGAGGCTACCATGGTGTTTGGAGAGAGCCAGATATCAAAGGGTCAGAACCCGAATCTGGAGCCCTGCTGCACTCCTGAGTGTAGCCCAAAACCCACTTGCTGCCATTGTTGACTTGTGTGATCCGGTGTTTAGAAAGACAAGCACATTTCACTGAATTTATCTTTAAATCCAATAACAGAGTACGTTTATGATCTGTTGATATCTGCCCTGTTGATTTATCTTCTTCTCTTGTGGATGAAACAAGACATTACAAATTTTCCTCAATGAGGATGTTTTTCATTTGATGAACATTAGCTTCTGTCTTGTACTGTATGTCCTCTAACTTGAATGCAAATGTTGGAATATTTTTACAAAATCTTTCACTTTACAGTAATGTCCATACGGGACAACTTTCGTTTGGAACAATTTGCAAGATCAATAAAGACGACAAAAATACATTTCAGACATCAAGCATACATTTTATTCATAAGACCAAACCCATGACAAGGCAGAGTGCTTTTTTAGTTTTCGTCATTTTGCAATTTTTCAAGATTTCCTTGAATTTTCCTTGTTTTTCAAGATACAAGATAGGATATGTTGGCTTTTTCACATACGGTTTAGCTCTAGGTATACAGAGATGGATTTCGTAATAAAGTCAAAAGTTGGGTTTATCTGTATTTCTCAGTGGCTACTTGGAACTACACCATCCTCAAAACGCTGCTTAAGTGGAGGTGCTTTCACAACTCTGGAATAAGACAGATTTCAATGTCAGAAGCAAATAGATACATAGATCAGAGATGGATTTGCTCAGAGGCGATGACCGCAATGCAAAAGACACAATACGATAGTTTTCCAGTGGCATCTGAGGGGGTTTAAATCTGTTACACTGGCCTTTTCTTTTCTTTTTTTTTTGACCTGGAGCAGAGTGTCGCACACACACTGGTGACGCCACAGCTCAAAAGCTACGGAGCCAGAAGGAACATCTGAGTGGCAAAACATTAGAAGATGAAATTAAATCATTGCAGATCACAGATTTAAGTGATTTCTTTGCTTGTAAGGATTTTGTCTGCTTGTGAACTTTTTATAGGGATTTTTTTTACAATAATGATACATATTCAGTTTGTCAACATAAAGGACAAAGCACTTAGACTTCCTATAGTATATACATGACCTAACTGACGGCGATAATATATGCAGATAAAACCCTCCTACCGTGTCAACTTGTACCACTGAAGTCCTGCGGATCGGAGTGTGTTGTTGATTATGACTGAAAGTAGCGGAGAAGGACGTGAAGTATTTGGAGATAACATGAGCAATGTTTGGAGCTGGAAGCCTGAGTTGACCGGGGTGCCTGCTTCTTTTTAGGGTCTACCTCCTTCTCCTATCTAAAAATATATTTTTCAGCAGTATTGACACCAACGGAGATTATTGAGTGCAATAGTTGAAACTTTAACAAGCCTAAATACATTACGTAAATATGGGTAACTGGTTGCTATTTTGTAATTTCTACACAACTATAAAAATGCTCTTCCAAGCTCTATTAAAAGGCTGAATTTCACTGTGATGCCTGGAACAAGCTTTAGCAGTTCGCTGATATGCAGCCACTGTTTGAAATAGGCTCTTTTTTTTCTGAAATTTTAAACAAACCTTAGACTAGCACATGACCCAAACCCACAATAAATCAGTCGTAACTGTGAAGATATGGCTTGTCAGGGGGTCTCGGCTAAATTTGACCTAATAACCACATCAAACCAGACGATTTATTTAAGTTTAACTCTTGTGTAATTTGGCTTCTGGGCTCAAAAGTGCCACAATTGAATGAATAAATATTTCGTTTAGGAAACATTTAGAACATGATCAGTTATAGAACATTTTGACGAGTGCAATAAATCATTTAATAAACAGTCAATGTTGTATTTTTACACAATTGGATAAAAAAACATTAGTTAAAACTAAGTGGTTTAGTGTTAAAGTCAGATTTTCCTTTATGTTCTGTGCTAACGTTTAACAATAAAAACTCATTATATAAACAATCTTTAAGGCAATAATAATAATAATAACATTGTGATCTTATTAACATTATTGTTGCTAATAAATATTTTTAAATAAAAATTTGAGTATGAAAATTAATAAATAATTTAAACCACCTCTTTGGTTTATAAAATAGACTGTGACATCCGAGCAGATACCATCACAACAAAACTGTTTTGCCTTGAGCAGTATTTCTTCCCGCCCTGACTTTGATGGGTGAGGAAAAAATAAAAAAATAAAACAGATTCTGGAGTTCCTGCAAAACAGAAGTACAAAATTCACAAAGGAATTTTGACAGCAAAATAATTATATATCTTTTTAATACTATGAAAACAAACTTTTAATTGTGTTATTGGATAAACAACTACAACATTAAAATTATAGTAGTCGGATTTGTATTCATATCAACATAAAAATCTATTTATTAATTGAATTGTGGCACTTTTGATCCTCAATAGAGTCGCTATGAAAGCTACTTGGGGTGAAAGGTCAGCAAGCTACAAAATTGTCAGGACAAGGAGGAGAAATCAACACCGATATATGAAGCCAATTTTCTAACAGTTACAGAATCAAAATATGTACAGAGCTAATAGAGTTAAAAGTTTATTTTATGTCAACCTTCCCATACTTATTCAACGTTTACATCTGCCGTTCCCAATTTCAGAGCGAGCCATAGTGTTTTTGCTGTGCCCACATCAAAATGTATAGCAAAATCAGTCCAGACTGCTTTTCCAATCAGACTCAATGAGGCAATGTATGTCTACTTTCTATACACGTATTTACAACACACACTTTATCTTGGACGAGACGCAGGGAGTAGGTTGAATAAAAGGGCTGCTAACCTCCTTTTGTTAACTCCAACATCATTTTCAGTAAAAAGCAAATCAACTGTTAGAACAAACCAAAAAAAAAAAAAGGTTATTTACAAACCTCTTGATTCTACACCATTACTTTACGATTGTTGAGCTGCTTTTCATTCACTTGGATATGTGTATTTGTTGGTGTGTCCGTGCGGAGCAACCCTACCAGCCATGCATTGAAAAGTGATACAGCCGTAGTAGGTTTCAAGCTCAAAAGATGAACCTTTTGAATAAACAGGTGCTCAGCTTTTTTAGTTTTATATCATAGAAAAAAAGACAGGTTAAAGAAACAGGCAATCAATTCATCGAGATCAGGGAAATCAACAGGAAGAGAGGTTAATGAAATCAACCTAATAAATAGCTTACTTGTAGAAATGGTGATCCCAGTGTAAGAAGGATGCAGAAAATATTTTACAATGATCCAGGAGGAAAGTAAGGAAATGTAAAGAAAGACTGACAGTGTCCTGTAGTGGAAAACTAAACCAATGTACACAATTTGCAGAGGAAGAGTGTTGCTGTGTGAGCTCATTCTACTCCAGGTAGATGTCTTCAGTGGGGCAAGCGTACTCCAGGTGTTCTTGGTAGTACTCTTGGAAGGCTCGACTGCAAAAAAACACAGACAAACATGGGGACTAATGTTGCATCCTACAATTTGCTTTTGCATCTCGCTGTTTCCAAATGAATACCTTGGTACTACAAAACAAAACCAAAAAAAAGTTTTTACGAATAAAAGCGGGTCCTACTAATCTTATCTCTTGAGTGTTTTCACATTAGTCAGGATAAAAGGCAGATAGATAAAACTAAACCTCGCTCTCGGGTGTTAATATCTTTCCGACAAGAATACATTTGCATCGTGAATTATTAACACCTTTAATGGCTGGACGAGACATTACAAATTCTGTAATAATTTAACTTGACACTAGAACTAGGGTGCTGAAACAATTGATAATTTCTCACTTTTAAAGTTTGAATCAAGTTTGAGATTTTATTAAAGTAGAGAAACCTCACAGAACACTTACAGTGGGTGTTTTTGTTCACTTTTACTAATGAAAAATGTAAAAAAGTGGATTTTTATTTTCCCCTTTTAAATCTAGGATCTTTTATTTTGTGAATATGGATCTCTGCGGCTTCCCTGGTGAAACTATGGGCTTCTTTGTGATCACGTCTTTGATTAATTTAATCTTGTGCAGACACTTAGTTTAGGTGGACAGCCATGTATTGGTAGTGCTCCAACTCTGCTTTAAACTTTTTTGAAAGTTTATCTTGGATCTGTCTGGTATGATACATGGTGTTTATAATGCTATTTGCTCCATATCAGAGATCCCTGAGCTCAACCCCATTTGGGCCATGAATCAGGAGAATGGACATCAGCACATCCACCACTGCATGCTTTAAAAAAGCAAAATTAAGGTTTTAGAGTAAACGTCTCAAAGTGTAGTGAAAGGGTATGGTATGACCTTCAGTAGGGATTATGGATTGTACTGGTTTGAGGATAGTAACCTTATACACAAAAAAAGCTATATATAAATCTCCTGACAAACTAAATAGGAATATTTCTGAGGATCTGTAAAATGTACAAGCTAAATAAAATACTTCAAATAGCCCATGATTTGAGATACTCTGTGGCAAATGGCCGAATAACAGTGGGTAACGCAGACTGACTCATGAGACAGTCTGACCCAAGACGTAGTAGATTTGGATAGATATAGTTATACATAATATCTATGTACAGTCTGTCAATTTTGATAGCTTTTTCAAATGCAATTTCAAAAACACTTTATTAATACCAGATGGATATTAATTTTAGAAAATACTTTGTGTAGGTCCTCTGATTGTTTTTGTGAGATATCAAATTAGTTTGCTGATATGAGATATTTACGTAGGAAGAAAAAGCAAGACCAGAACCAAGCTGTACTTTCTAGATCTGGCATCAGAAAGGAGATGATTTAATGTCGGTAAACACAGGACAGGTAAAAAAAGACCGATTTTAAGATTTACAGTTAGATCTTACGTTCTGGTTATTATTTTTTAGAGCTTTCCAGGGATGATGAAACCTTGTTTGCACAGAACTGCCGTCTAAATGCATGATCTTGTAGCACTATATGAAGATATGCAAAGTGTATTTTTTATGCTTTCTTTGGTCCCAGAGTTAATGATTTTGGCTATTTTTATCGGTTAATAAAATGTGTTAGCAAACAAACACACAAAAAAAACAGCCGTACTACACATCTTTCAGTGTTGGATTTAAGTTAAAATAATCTGGACATACCCGACGCACTCAGCCACAGGCCGCATGGATTCCTGGGATACAAACACATGGCAAGCAAATCTGTTCAGCATTGGATGCTTGGTGATGAAACCAAAGTAGCTGTAGAGAGAAGAGAGCAATATGATGCAGTCAGTCAGATGTTACAGTGGGCAGTAATAACAGCAGGGTGGAGGATCAGTGGACTTGTTTACCAGTTGTTCCTCGGATGGCATCCACAGAACGAGATGTTTTTCATCTGGAAGAAGTGACTACATCTGTCGTACTGGGGATGAAAAGAAGGAGAGACAGAATTTAGAGTGAGATTGGAGATGAATCAGGGAGGAAAAATTACCCAATTATGTATTCATTTGTACCTCATCAAGGATGTCATATTCGTCTTCCAAGCTCATGATTAGTTTAACTCCTTGTAAGCTGATCTCCAGCTCACATAGGGAAGGAGGTCGCACATGTACTGTCCGTTTTCTCGACATCGCAATCTACACAGCAAAAAACATGATTATGTGTTAAGGATCGTATCAAGAAGGTGTGAGTGGTGTTTGGTAACCGTATATTGTCGGTCTGAAGTGTACATAAGCTTCTGATTGATAAAATAAATGTTGCATTCATTTTGGGCATTACTGATGAAATTATTCTATTGCTAATTTCTAAAGGTGTTATAATTATTAAACTATTTTAATGTATCTGAATGTATTGCAAGTGATATCCAATTTGTAAACTTATCATTACAGACTAAACTTTAAACATACATTCCCATTCCCCCCAATATTTAGTTTATGTTAATGTTTTCAAGTTACAGAGAAACCACTGACTTTTTGTACATATCAACTCTTTACAGCAGAATTGTTTAAGCTTATTGAAATTGGTTGATTTTTCGGCATGGACCCAGATTTTCAACACAATTTAAGGTTGTTGCATTTGGTAACGCAACCAGGAAACTTCTCAAAAATAGTTTTAGTCTTTCTTTAGGATTGTGTATGTTGTGCTGGAACTGTGTCTGTGTCTAATGTTGAAAACCTTAAAACATAAGTATACTGTCTTAAATGAAATCATGGTTGTAGGTAATGATAGGTAGGTAGTGGTATTGGTACATTACACGTATTGGGTAAAAGAAAGCCTTTTTTTCACTAATTTCACCTAAAATTAACAGCTAACTTATTGAAACTTCAGAACAACTGGGAGTTTCAACATGACAATGATCCGAGACACAACAAAGAAATACAGGCGACTATGATTTAGCTTCAGGAGTGGACCCAGCACTATATGCTTTCTGTAACTGTAAGGAATGTATTTATGTATATTTTCACTTTCTTACCTTTTGCATTGCGGCACAGAGAATGCCATTACCTTGATGATAAGGTACCTCAACAGAACCCAAAAACTGAACATTAAACGTTTCAATCCACCCTGGATTCCTTTTCAAGCCTAAAAGGGGCAAAAAAAAATGTGTCATGCTTCTTTTAATGCCTGATGAAATGTTACAAAATTTGATGCATCTCACCGCTCACCCAACAACTCTTTGGACTGGTCTATAACCTCATGGGCATAGAAGGCAGGAAAAATCCCTTTTTCTCCTGTCCGCATGTTATAGCCTTTGTACCAGTAGTCGTCTTCCTCTTCTTCCACATATAAAGGATCATCAACATCCAGCTCCAGTTCATCCTCATGTCTGGGAATGAACCTACATAAGCCAGCAAAGCAATAATGATCAAAAGAACAACAAAAAAAATTCTTATAAAGTCCTGCATTTATTTCTATCCAGATATATTTTGTGTGAAGGTACAGTTATAGAGAAAGAGGAGGGGAGAAAGAAAAGCTCTAATGGAACCGTAACACCTGATCTCATTCTAAATGTGCTGATAAGGGATGCAGGACACAGCTAACCAATGAGTTACACTTAATTTCTCTATACAAGAGTTTCCCAATTTAATGCTAAAGGTTTAATATTTCATTTTCGTTGTATCCCCTAATACCTGTTTTGGATAGTGTACCTTTTATTTAACTACTTGTTGTCTGAATATATCCCTAAAAATGAGCACTAAAGACTCACCTGTAAACTGCCCTGTGAGTCTGGTCACGTTCCTCTCCGTTGATGGTACATGAGAAAAGTCCAAAGGATTCTGTGCCTGCATAGGCAGAAACATTACAAATGACACATTCTTACATATGTTAAGGGCATTTTACTTAATTTTTGAAATGTAAACATCTTAATTGCTTTTTTTCACTGGATGCTGCTGTGAATTATTTTGCAGAGGATATTTGAATGTTGTTTTCTGTTTTCAGCCAAATATGTTTATATTTTGACATATTTTTTTAGATTTTGTTTACAGCTCCCAAATGTTTCCATTGCATTTAAACATCTTACAAGGGTAGAAACATACCCCAGGAGAAGTGGGTGGGGATTCAGTTGGGGGTTAATGCAGTAAAGTCCAAATAATCCCAAATTGTTTTTAGGAGAAATTTTATTTTCGGTTTTACTCAGTATCAAAGACGTACTTTCACAGTGGGAGTAACTACATAAAGGGATTCTGTCAGGATTAGACCAAAAACCTTGCATAAACAGTACCACAGTGGGAGTACAGATTTCAAATACAAAAAATTGAAGCTTTAGGATAAGTAAGGCCTAGGGATAAAAAGAGTTAGGTTAGCATCAAGGAAATGCACCTTTATGTTTATAACTGTCTGACTCCCAAATAAGGCCTTTGAAAACATTTTCAAGGAGAACCAGTCAGTAACTCACATACTCTTTGGGATATGGTGTTTATAACCATGTGAGATTAAATAAGTTTGTTTGATTATATCAGGAGGAAAACTATACAAATTTCATTTCAAATGTTTGAGCAATTCTAGGTTATTTCATCACAATAATTTTGAAATACGCTAATATTTTCACACAAAAAAGCAATTGCCTTAAGGCATATACCTAATGGAATATTGTTGCTGTCTGAATTCACCACAAAATAGAACAAGATTACAGCCTTTATAATGTGCTTCTCGGCATGCAAATTGTGTTTATTACAGAAATGAAATCTCTTAAAAATATCATTGAGTAATCCTTTACAGTACTATTTGCAATAATTGAGTTTCTGGTGGTATATTTAGGTCACAAGTAAGCTTTGCTTACTGGAGGAGCGGGAGGTGTTGTTGACAAACACATTTAGAAACTTCTTGGAAAACGGCAGATCTGCCTCAGGAGAGGAGTCTTCCGAAGAGCTCAGAAGCTCTGGTCTGATCTCCTCATTGTTGTGCCTGTAGCCCTCATTGCCAGTCCCCAATGGATCCTCATCACATAAGGTAGACAGCTCACTGTCATCACTCAAAACTGAGGTGCACCTATGAGATGAAATCAGCAAAGTCATAACTAAAGGGTTGATCACCGCCAGAATTGACAGAGCAAAGGGCTTTGAACTTAGCACTATTTTCAAACAATGTTAGGCCTACCTCCGAAGGCTAACTAGTTCCAGCGTTGTATTCTCATCCACCACTAATGTGTACTTCATGGAATCATAAGCCAGTCCATCATCTTCATTTGATTTCCTGAGAATAAGGTCTTTCTCACACAGTGGGAGGTCATGGTCAGGTAATGGATGATTGTGCACACTGGAATCAATAGGTGGTGAGCTGTCAAGTTCTAAGTCACTATCACCATATGACTGATTCCTCATGCTACTCATGAAAGGATAAGAATCACCATTGTCCTCCTCTTCATCATTGTCAGTAGAGTAGGTGAGACTAAAACAGTGGTTGGTCTGAGCGGTGGGTATGTCAAGCGTCAGACTGTTTTTGACTTCTGTAATGCGCTTAAGAGATGCAGATGAACGACTTGTTGGCCTGGGTTCTGTTTCTCGCCCCTCATCTTTATCACTGATCACACTCTCGCTGAGGCTTGGTGAGTCCAAATCCTTTCTGCCTTCCAGCATCATGAGGTCATTATTCGGTTCTTCATCCTCTGGTCTCCCAGCATTCTTAGACAGCCTCTCAGTTGAGTTTTTGTCACTGTCTGTACTGGCATAAAATGTGTTTAAATCTGTGGTTCTCTTCTCATTGTTTGTACAGTTCTCTAAAATCAGTGGGCTTGTATCACCAGCGGTCTTGCTCATGTAGAGATGGGAACTTGCTCCTGGCTCCGTCATCTTTGTTCTGTACCCTTGAATTTCCTTTTCTCTTTCCTGTGGTCTCTGTATTTCTTCTTTCTTATCCTGGGTTTCATCATTGAAATCATCCCCAATGTCTGAAGATGGTGAGATGGTATCAGAAACAGAGGCCTTCCTTCTAAAGCACTCCTCTGGGCAACTAATTGGATATGAGCCCTCTGAGATCATCCTGTTGACTAAGTTGCTAAGAAGCCATGGGGAGTCTGAGTTTTCACTTAGATCATCTTCACTTTCCGATTCAGACTCTCCTTCACTAGTTTCATCATATTCATCAGCACATGGCATTAGTCTGGGCCCTACTGGCAGGTAAAAGGAGCGTTTGAAACTCTCCAGACCGTGATCTGGTTCTATCTCAAGCACCATTGGTCTGGACAGTTGTCCATCACAGCACTGGGATGGTGGCAGCGTCTCATCTGGGTCAGCATGATGCTCACAAGGCAGCTCACCGTCCACATTCTGCATTGCCATCAAAGCCTGACCATCATCGTAGGACTCAGGAGGTAAGATGGGTGAGCCAACAGGTGAGGGTGTAGCAATAGTAGGTGAAGGGTTAGGGGAAGGAGAAGGTAAAAGAGAACCTTCTTTGATTGGGTCACGCTGGCCCAAGAGTAGAGATGTTTTCAGGCCAGCAATTCCACTGTCCTGTTCTAATTCAGTATCTGGGTCTAGTTCCTGGTCTGATGTTGGTGAGCTGGCCTCCTCAATCGAGTTTGTAAGGTGTGATGAGCGTCCACTGCTGCTTTCATCACTTGTCAAACCCAACTCTGTTTCTGAAATAGAGGAGATCATGTTGGAAACCACAGGACCCCCACAAGCTAATGCTGCCTCAAGCTCCCCTTCAACATCAGAATCAGAACCCGGAGAACTAAGGTCCTTGTCCTGATCTGAAGTCACATAACCCTGTTGGTTCATGTCTGCTATCCCTGGATCTGAGGATGGTGAGGTTGAATCATGAGCCGCTGGTACCACAGCAGAACCTGTTGAAGTGTATGAACTGTTGGACTGGTCTGGACCTTCTGAGCGGCTTGATGAGTGATAGGTAAAGAATGATGTGGGCTCAGAGGGCTCAATTGAGGGGAATTCTACATAGGACGTCGTCTGATTCTCCTTACAGACCATGTCGTAAGTTTCTTTACACATGAACTCCACTTCAAAATCCTTCTCCAGGTCTTCATCAGACAAAGGTGTATCAGCACCCTCTATTCCTCCTATGGGAGCTGTGGATGACAAACAATGACTGGTTCCATCTTGGTCAGGATCATTTTCTGGCTCCATACCAGACTCGCTGGTAATTGTGTAAGTGTCTGTGGCACGCCGGTTAGAATGTTTAAGGTTGTGGTCACTGTTGAGATCGTGGTCCACCTCTGTGTCTGAACATTGGGAGTGTTCATCTACAGATGGTACTCTGGCTTTCTGGATTAATGGGTCTACCTTTGACTCAGTGAACTCTGAAGGGCATGGATTGGACCTGTGTTGCCCAAATGAGCCTGTGAAGATAAAAGTCAAGCAGAAAGAAAGCAAGGTTAACACCAAAAACCAGCCTTATTGACCATAATAAAATTGATGATGATGAAACAGAGATAAGGTAGACAAGTCAAAGAGTATCTAATTGATATTGAATTTAAACATACAGGATAGAAAAAATGGTTAATTTCTGTTTTTAATTGTTAAATAACAATTGAAAAACCAGATTTATGCAAATACCTACAAAAATGCGCACTGTTGATAATTCAATATATATATATTCAAACAAATCCACAACATAGCGCTACATCACACTAATGTCAATGGTGATGAAATCCATGCTCGCTGAGCTGGCCTTGGTGTTACCATATTCGGGCCTTTCCCGTCTGTTGCCCTCAATGTCGCAGAGGAGGGGCCTATGAGGAGACTGAGGGTTCCCACCCTCAACTGCTTGTTTTGGTGGAGTACCTTTGCTCAGCGACCCTGGAGCCTGGGAGAGTGGAGAAGTTCTGCACTGGCCTGTTACATGGCTACCATCTTCCAAGCATGAGTGGGTTGGAGACCAATGACCTTCAAGTAGGAACAGTGTTAGTTTTGACAGTGTTTAATGCAATCTGAACATTACAAAAGATGTGAAAATATTTTATTGTATATTTTTTATGCTTTGTTAGGCACCCTTACACCTGGGCACAAGCCTTTTAACATATCTCATTTGCTCCAAATTTTTCTCCAAAGAGAAATGTTTTGTTATTACTTTTCTGGCGATGCAACCAAACCCTCACTTTTGGATTTTTGTATGTGTTTATATGTCTATTTAGGATTCCAGGTACCTTGCTATTTATCATAAACAGCGACATCTGGTCAGTTTTATACTTCAAGTTAACTTGTAGACTGTATTAACTGCTGCAGTTTCATGTCTGTGTAATTTCACATTCTCTGCCTATCCTTGGATGTACCAAATTGGGTGCAGTCCTCAATGTCTTGTATGTAACTTCTCCCTTCACAGTTAAACAATAAATCTCTTTACATTTAACAAAAAGCCCTGTGCTTTTCAATTTCTGTAAAGGTTGTTGCAAAAAAGCCAGTAAACAAATATAAGCTGTTACCTTAGCATGTCATTAAACTTCTCTGCAAAAAATGTTTTTCACTCTTGCAGCTTAAGCGGAGGGACCCAAACTGTCCTTTCCCCAGCCAATTTGGCAATTGCCTTCAGGGGAATACAAAGATGCTGCCAGACCAGCAAGGACACACAGTCCCAATGTGTCCTTATCCTACCGCTGGGACTTGCCCTGAACAACCTCTGCTGGTAGGTATTCAAGAGGCATCCTAACCAGATGGCCCTACTCTAGTCCCCTCTTGGTTGACCACCCTATTTCTAAGGTAGAGTCAAGATTCCCTGTGGAGGAAAAGCATTCTGGCTGCTTATATCAAAGATCTCGTTCTTTTGATCAATACCAAAACCTTGTGACCAAAGATGAGGGCAGGAACATAGATTGGACAGTTTATTAAGATCCTTACCTTTAATCTCAATCTCTTGCTTCATTTTTCCCTCATTTTTCCCTCACTAATTACCAAGAATGATGACCACTGCATAGAAATGTTATATCAGCAAAAGGTCCAACTTATTGTTACGCTGTTGTAAGTAGATTTCCCCCAAAAAATATTCAGGTAAGAAAGTAAAGGTAAAAAGTAGCTGTTAAAGCAAGAGTAAGGTGTTTGATAAAAAGGCTACTGAGTGCAAAGGGTCTGTTATGTTAAATTGATTTCATCAAACAGTAAAAAAATATAAAGTTAGCTCAAATCTTGTATTTTAAAGACCAAAATAAAATATATATATTAAAAATAAAAAACTAAACCAAAAATATCAGCTTCACCTTGTGAAGTTGGATTGCGTAAAGAGTCTTGCCAGCTTCCTTTCTTTGGGGAAAGACTGCTGTTGTTGTTCAACGAATCCTAGTGAACAAGATCCATTGTGATAGAAAATTGCAGTTGGATAATAGAACAAACCAAATAATCCATGTTGTTTTCTATCAGATTAGATCTTGCATACCTGCGACACGGCCATGGTGAGATTCAATGTAGTGGGTCTGCTCTTTAGAGTGCCCAGGGTAGGGGAAGGAGGAGGGGATGCAGATGGAGATGGTGGTGTATCAGGGTCAACTTCATCTTCTTCATCTTCCTCCTCATCCTCATCTTCGTCATCAATCATCTCAAACTCTTGGAAGTCATCCTGGAAGGAACAAACTGGGTGATGCATGTCACTCTTCTCCAGGATAAGGGAATCCTACAAGCAGAATGTAAAGAAAGAGAATATAATCCAGTGTGGAAAAATATGAAAAAGAATATATAATACTGATCTATTTTTACACACACGGCTAACCACATTTCTCTTCATGAATCATGTATCAGTTTGACCCTTCTTCCCAAAGGCCCTTTCTTAAGAAAATATCAACATAACCCCATTCTGCCACTTCATGTGAAACCGAATAGGCGTGTCAACTATGACAGCTACTTTGAGAGCCTTCCAGGTCCAAAGTTCCTACTTCACAGCATACAGAGTTTGGGATAGTCCCTGTTTCCTCTTTCTGAATTACTATAAGGTTTTCAAGAGATTCCCAGAGACTAACTAAAAGTCTCTCTCTATGGTCTCCTCAAATGCCTCATATGCCCAAGTTTGGCTGCCATCTCAACAGTTAACCTTCAGGCCTGAAAGACGCATCTGCAGTGGAAGTCCTTAACACGGTACACTCAGATTCCATTCACTCCAAACTTCCTTGAGGACACTTGGAAAGTTTTCTCTGCCAGGTGTTCCTCGCTCACCATCATCACCATCATCACCCATTTATGTTTACCCAGTCTTCCATGTGGTGATTGGTTTACATCTCTGACCATCTCTTTTCCCGAGGACCCAATAAGTATGTCTGATGATACGATTACTGAATCTAAAATTGGCCCGAGGGTACAGCCAACACTCAGACCCTTCCCTGGTGAGCAATCCTCTAACTCACCAGAGAAAACTTCAAAGAATGTATTAGCAATGTAGTTCAGGACATTTTTTTCAAACTATAAAAATAATCATTCATAGTACCTTAAAGTATAACAAAATCATTCATAGTCTAATTAGTTTCAAACTGTGACCTTTACTAAGGAAAGTGCAGCATTTTCTCTTTACTTAAAAAAATCAGAGAGATTTATTTGATTTAACACTTCGGGTTAGACATTATTTTGAGAATAACTTAAAATAGGGATTCAAAGTATATGAATACTCCTGCAAAACTTTGTATTTTTTTTAAGAACAAGCCATTTAAAAAAAAAATAGACCTCATATCTGACTGTTTTTTTTTGTGCTACCAAGAAATGTTTTTGCTTTTCTCATCATTCGCATTATAAAAAAATATTACAATGCTTTGCAGAAGGTGTGATGTATTAGTGCAAACCTGCAAATCTGGGGGCAACAACATAAAAACTGGATCAAGCCGTATTAGGTTTTATTGGTCTACCGGAAAGCACAACACCAAATGGTTTGATGTTCAGTAAACCACACCCCCTGTGGCATCTGTTGGTGTCAAATGTAACCAGCTGAAAATGTGCTAATGCTATACTACACAAACAAAAAAATGCAGTAAAAGGATATTATTCTTCCCATAATTTGCTGTTCCATACTCTAAATTTAACAATGTCTGGATTGATTTGTCAATTCCATCCCTTTAACAAGCACAGCAGTTTCTCGCTTGCTAAGTGCAGTCTATTTAATGTAGGAAGCAAAGCTCACTCTCTCACCCACAGCTATCACACAATCCCGCTGATACCAGCAACATCCACTTTATGCTACAGAATCTGAAATCAACTCTCCCTGCCAAGGGAGTCAAAATGAATATGCAAACCTTAGTCTGTTTAGTTTTTAAGTTGCAGTAAAATGTTTGGAGAATAGAAACTGTTCTCCATCATAGATTTGAGGCGAATAGTTACACTTGCTATTCAAAAATCATAAGGCTTTAATACATACAAATGCTCGATGAAAAAACATTCAGGTATGTAATATTTGAAAACATAATAGTCTAAAAATCCAAAAGATCCACATCTAGGTTGTGAAAAAATATTAACTGCAGGGGACAAAACTCTGCAGAATCAGGGCACAATCTGTAGCTAGACCACTCTACAGACAGACAGGCAGGCTTAAGTACAAAAAAACCTATAAATAAGAAGTATGGGTTTGCAAAAATCAATCTCTGCAGCCTCCAGTTCCCAAGAACAATCCACTTAGCACAGTGGCCATGCATCCTGTATAAAACAGCAGACAATCCTGCACTCCTGCAGACAAGCCACGGGTAATATACCTATTGGCTCAGAGTGAAATGTATTCAGTCTGTTAATCAGTAAGCTTACATTTGACAGTACTAGGACACTGTTTAACTTGAGCCAATTTTATGAGTTCACAGATTAAATATGCATGCATTCCAGCTACCCTCCAGCAGGTGTAAGTGTAGAAAATATACTTTAAAGTAGAGAAGCTTTGCAATTTGTAATTAGAATTCCAGTCAAGAATATAGAATACCTGTTAACAAAGCCAGCCAGAGGAGTATTTACATTTCTGTGGAACACCATCATTTCGACATTATTAGAGCACTTAGTCTTAAAATCATCTTAATAAATTAAACAAAAGAGAACAGCAACTGTGCTTTCTAATTTTATTATTGTAAGTTTTTTTTATCTTGATTTGGACAAAAAATGTGGATCACTATGGAGTAAGATCGCTGCCAAAAAGGTGTATTCACAACTCTGACATTCGTATTGGTATTAATGGCAATAAAGTTATTGTACCCAAAATTCTGCTGAAATATTTGTGAGTCTGAGAGTATGAATCTAAAAGCTGTGAGTGCAAAGTCTTATGGATACAACTCTAATTTTTACGACTACGAATTCCTCCTTTGTCTGTGAACACGAATTCAACTCTGTGGGTACGGGTAAAAAAATTGTTATGATGACGTCACCTGGCGGAGTAATCGATCCGCAAAAATAATCATACTTTCATACTAATGACTTTCGTACTTTCATACTAACAAATATTTCAGCAGGATTTTGGGTACAAGGACTTTATTGACATATAAATACGAATATCTATAGTTATGCTGCTATAGGCTTAGACTGCTGGAGGAACATCTGACCACTTCTCTCTTTGCTACTTTCTTCCTATGTTCAATCTGCTTTAGTTATGGTTATTTCAACCGTTTGTTTTCTCTTAATGTTCTTCTCTCCATAGTAACCACACCTGGTCTGGCGTTCTGTTAGCTGAGACAGCTTATGGATGAGAACATGGGCTGAGATGCTTCCAGTGATGCTCTACAACTGCTGCTATAAACTTTTTTCTGTATCCTGTGCATTTAATTTAGTTTTCTGTCTCTTCAAACCTCCAGTCGGTCATGGCAGATGGCTACTTGTACTGAGCCAGGTTCTGCTGGAGGTTTCTTCCCGTTAAAGGGGAGTTCTTCCTCTCCACTGTCGCTACATGCATGCTCAGTATGAGCGATTGGTGTAAAATCAACGACAACACAAGCCATTGTTTCGGTCTGGTGATTCCAGAGGAGTGAATGCTGCAAGTCAATGACTCGATGCAATCTGCTGGGGCTCCGTAGATTGGAAACTTTCTCAAACTGACTTGTAATGATGTATCTTTGATTTTAATTGATTTTCTTGTAAAGTGCCTTGAGACGACATCTGTTGTAAATTGGCACTATATAAATCAACTGATTCTTGATTCTTGAATACGAATGTTAGAGTTGTGGATACACCTTTTTGACAGCGATCTTACTCCATAGACCACATGACAGTGTGGCAGGTTAAAATCTTCTTACGGTCAAACATCACTATCTTTCTCAGCATGAGCGGCTAATGACTTGAGTGCTGTATCTTTCTCCCACAATTCCTAATCATTTTCAGTTATCCAATGAATCTGATTTAACTGCAGGAGGCTGGAAAAAGCAATCACCATAAATCAAAACTTGCAGTGGCTCTAAATTTGAATTTGTTGAATTGCTTCCTCTGTAAATGTCAGCATTTCAAACTGAGAGTTGCAGCTAGGAGACATAAACCAGTGCTCTGTCACATACTGAATTATGCATTCTCTTGTGTCATTCAGTCAGGGCTCTGGAGGGAAGGAGATGGCTTTTGAGAAGTAGGAAGAAGGGAAAGGGGATTGAGATGAAGCATGGAAGGGGAAAGTGGAGAGTGTGTGATTTTGAAAATATGTGTATGTGAGACTAAAAGATTAAAAAGCATGAAAAGGAAGGGACAAACTGCTGCTGTGGTGGTCTCTCTACTTTTCATCTCAAAACAGTGTTCACAACAAGAAAAAGGTTGAGGAAAATCTAAGGTCAAAACTTACTGAATAATGTAGTAAAGGGCAGTCTGAATAAAAAGCAAGAATGAAATTCTGTTAAAAACAAAAAGTATTTATTTTTTTACTGCCTATAGCAAAATATAACAGAGGAAACACTTTCTATTTTGATCACATGGACACGTACACGCGCCTCTCTCACAGCAGTAATTGTGTGTTACACAGTTTAATACTTAAACCCCACAACTACTCAGAACGAATCATAACTTTGGATTGGTGTGTGAAGATAATCTCACTATTTAGTTTGACCGCTCTTCCTCAGCATCAAAGGCTTGCAACCCAGCGTGATTAAATCACCCTGACAAGAAACCCAAAAGCCAATGTATTCTACATCAGAGTGATGATTAACGGGGATAAACTGCTGCTGCTGCTGCTGCTGCTGCAGGGCATGATGAGCTGACAAAGTGTCATGCACCTTACTGATGCAAGCAAAATCAAATAGCATGTGAAGCACCCTGTCCATGAAGTTCCCTCTCTCGGCTGTCTTTTCTTGTTGTTAGAACACACACAGACACACACACAGACACACAAACACACACACACAGACAGACACACACACACACACACACACACACACACACACACACACACACACACACACAC
>JAVLVB010000262.1:421742-433842 GCA_032876305.1 Orestias chungarensis
CATATAGAGAACATTGATGTGGGGTACACCATGCATGTCATCATTGCACTAAAGTTCTTTTTGAATAACCCTTAGTTGTTTTTCCTTCACAGCTCGGTTTTAAGTGAGCTTTTCAAATGGGCTTTATTATGAGATTAAAACCGAAGGAAGCAAAATACCTGCCGAAATATTATGGCAGAAGGTTAAGTCTTAAACCCAACTATTCCTGGTCTATACCTCCATTCCCAGTCAAGGAAAAGATACATGAGGGTGGAAAGAAGAGGTGAGAAACATTTAAAGGAAAGAGGAGTGAGAAAGGTGGCAAAGATCGAGTAGGGAGTGTAATCTCTGTCTCTAGGCAACGCTCTGTGTGGGGAGGAAGGAAAACACACTTGGGAGGCAGGGGAAAAAAAGGAGGTTGTGTCTGCATAGCAGCAAACTGCACTGGGTCACCTAGCCTCTGCTGCAGCCATGGCTCAACGCCACCACCATAAAACATTAATATCTTAAAGGATGGACAAACAGAAGCAAACAGAGAACAATTAAAATATATTCATAAATAACTTAACTGGGGGATGGTCAAATTTGTGGGAAGATACAAATAATCCCTCAGTAATTTATTCAAGCTTTCAGAAGCAGTTCTTTGGGTATATTTTGTATTGACATAACAAGATTTTACTTGATTTAGATGTTGATTCGGTTTTCAACCAGATGTCCTTTAATTAGAGCTAAACTGAGGTGTTGTTAGTAGCAATATTGTCTCGCAGCAAAAAGGTGACCAGTTCTTTTCCAAAGTCCTTATGCATGAAGTTTGCATGTTGGATGGACTCTCTTTGGGTAGACCAACTTCTAAATTAACCTCGATTGTAAAATCCTTGGTTTTTGTCCTGTGTGTGTTTAGATAATGGATGGATTAAGGAATGATGTGTAAGGTGGTAAAGCAGATACTGTAGATAGTTCCAGAAACTCTAACCGCAGTTATTTATATTTTTTTGCTTAATTGAAACTTTCAATTATAAAATCTAATTGATTGACACAATCAATGGAAGCACTTTGTTTTACATATTTACAATTTTTGAGTAACCAAAGTAAAGAAGAGTAGCTAGCAACATTACAGCTAATACTTTTACATGGCAAAGATTTATGATACACTGATATATGATTACACGGTTTATTAATATTTAAAATTAATTACATTTACCTACTTGCATCCGAAACATCCAACGAACCCACAAAATTACCATCATACAATTTTACAAGGATTTCATAAGATTAAAAAATACATAAATAAACAAGGCAATTAAGTCACAACTATTCCCACCTTAATTCTGGTGTTGAAGAATCATTTTTACACTGAGGACATTTTCACAATTGCAAAGTTTTTTCTCCATATCATGATCTGAATATTATTGTCCATAATTACTTCCTTGACTGTAAAATTTACCTATAATGTTTGTACCTTGCATAACTGTATTTTATTTGTTTCTCAACATCCTTTTTTGTAATTTCTACAAAAAAAATGTATCCAGGTCCAGATAAAGATGGACAATGGGTTAGGTTTGCTGCTTTGTTTCAAAGCAACAGGCCCAGAAACTGATCTATCTAATCCAAAATTAAATATTTATGTTTATAGCTATACTTCATTATTTATGATAAATTAAATAATTAAGCATGTGCGTTATTTCACCAAAATGTGCAACAATGCCAAACCATTGGGAAGGTTCCCTTTATCTCCTTTAAATATGAGAACAGCCTCTTTAAACATCTGAGATATCCATACAGTTCCTTTCATTATAATTTATGCATTAATGAATAAATTAGGGTAAATTTTAGTAGAACAAATGTGTTAAATTTCTGTTTTTTTAATAAGTTAAGTTAATTCAGGGATTGACAGATACCCATTTTCTCCATGGGAATATTGCCATTTCAGATCTCTTATCTTCAGTGGGAAAATTACAACAAGGTTTTCTTTCCAAGCACTGTCCATGGAAATGTTCCATATGATTAATCCGGTTTGCTCAGATCCTGTATTTGCCTTGTCCAAAACAGAGATGCAACCACCTTGGAAAAACATTTAGACATTAATGTGCATTTTCTTTGTTACAATCACTTGTCATTCTTCAATCACAATTGCATAATGTTGGCAAGGGTTCTCAATGTCCACCTGGCATGCATTTGTTTGGGTAGTCCCCTCTTCAGCGATGGATTATTTTTACCAATTTGGGCTGAAGTGTCCCTTGTGAGTTCTGAGGTTTTCCAATTTCTTCAAAAAGGTTATGATAATTAGAAGGAGATATTTTTTTCAAATAAGAGCTGACTTGTCGATTTATTTTTAAAGGAACGTTGTTATAAAAAAACAAAAACAGGCTCAGATGGGGTTCTGTTCCACAGTAGAACAGGAGTGGAGCTTACGCAGAAAAAGTTCAAAAACGAACATCCTATAATGTTTTTTCTATCAGTGAATTTTTTTTCTCCCTAATTTACCCATTGTTGTGTGAATGTCAAAACTAATCAGTGTGGCCCTAAATGGAATCGCATTAAAGTGAGGATTGGGGTTTCATGTTACTAATCATTCTTATTTTACTTTGCCTTTCATAACTCTAAAATATCTGAGCAAGTATAAGGTAATTAAAGTGTGAGTCACTGATTCTACTACTTTTGCTAATGAACCAGTGTTTATTTTTACTTTGACACAGGCACAAAGCAAACACACAGAAGAAAACCTTTTAAAAGTAAGCAGGGAAGCTTGAAGAAAGGCTCACCTTTTCATATGGATCAGAGTCGTAATTTAGTCCAATCCCACAGTCGTCTGTGATTTCGGAAAGGTCTTCATCATCAAACTCCTCTAGGCTGATGTCATGGGACGGCCTAGACACAGACAACAGATAGAATATTCAACACACAATTTTTCAAAAATGTTTTCATTACAGTTAAATGCTTTTTTTCCTCAAGGAGGAGACATCCGTTTGATTTATGCTACACACACTCAACCCAAGTTTAAGAGAAAACCTACTCTCACCAACTCTGGCTGAGTCACATATTCAGGACCTACACTGAAAACTTAATATCCACTCACATACAACAACTCTACAGCTCAGATGGATCAAAAAAAATTTGGCTATGTACTGCTGCATGCGGAATATCTATTGGGAAAGGAATTTTAGAAGTTCTTATAATAAAGTAGCTAAACTTTCTTTTAAAACACAGTTGCACCACAGCAGGGAGGTGACTAATTTGCTGTAATGAGCCAAAGGAAGTTTGGTGGTGCAGGTTTTATTACATCTTTGGTTCATTACATCCAGCAGCCTCCCAAGTCTGCAGCAGCTGCCTTGCAATGGGTTAAAGGGAATGCTGCAATGCAGCGTTTCTACAAAGCTGAGGAGCCTCTACATATTAGCTTTAGATGCAAGATTAGTTTACACATGTCTCCCTGCCTGTATATACTAAAATTGCTAAAGGGAAAAATGGTGATATACTGGTGTATGCAAAGGTAAAGATTCTGAAACAAACTGGGTGTAATATAGATGAATAAAGATATTGATCATATCTTTATTTGTGTTCCTGCTCACTTCATCTTTGTTGTGGATTAATCAAGGTGAAAGCCAGTCCAAGTTGTCACCGGACAATGGGCTTTCACTGTGACAACCAGCTCATTATAAAGTCCGTCCCCTTCTGGTGGAAATAGGTATAGACAAGATCAACAATGTGAATTTATTTAAAGGGGTTCAAAAGTTACAGCCTCAAAAATTAAAACAATAGTTTTCTGTCATTTGCTTTGCTCTTTTGCAGTAATTTGAATGAACTTCCAGACAAAGTGATGGTTTATCAGAGTGACAAGTCTTCTCCCACCTGTAGCTGCACACTGTCGGCTAGGTTATTAAAGAAGGCTACTACAACATTATCTTGTTTGGTAGAAGGACAACGTCTTCTTTACATCTTGAAAAACAGCGAATTTACCGGCCGTGTCAACACGGTCAGCGAGAGTAAGGCCCAAAACAATAACCCTTTCCTTAATTATGACAATCTTAAAATAAAACATTCAAAATCTAAACTAGTATCAAACTTCCATTTGCAATGCTATGCATTGTTTTCACTTGATTCAACTCATTTTTCAAAAGCTAAAACCCATCTGGTGGAGATGATACTGAAAACATTTTAAAAGAAAGTATCTCCAGATGTTACTTTAAGAACCAAGCATTGAAAGTATGTATATTGCTCTCCATCTGATTTGTGATAAATCAAATGGTTTCCAAAATTTAGATGCAAATCCAATTTAAAATGTATCCTCTCAAGGGGTTTTATGATTACCATCATGATTCTCATTATGGATGGTACTGGACTACAAAGGACATAGAGTAAAAAAAACAAAAAAGTATGTGTGGGGTGGAGAGGTTGAAATTAGAGCAGGTGCGAAATGCCACTGAGCAAATCTTCATCAAACTGACTTTGGTTCATTAGTGTGGCGAACACGGCATAAAATCTGTCAAAACATTAATCCTCATGAAAGTCGGGTGTTACTGAACACCCCTTAGCAAAAGAGTATTAACAACGTTTAACTTAGGAAATCAGTGGATGCAGAGAATAAAACAAGTTAAGCGAAATTCTCTGCAAGATTAAAAAGAAAATAAAATTAAAAAAAAGAACTACAGCAGCATTGGTCCCTTTCAGCGACACATCCTGTTTCTGGAAACCATAGTCATCTTTAAGATTCGCAGACAGAAAGCTATAAAGCTTTGTGTTTGGATAGAAAAATGAACTGGGGGACACAATTATTAACACTTTCTCTTTTCTGATCTTCTCTTAGTTCTTCTTGATTGCTTTTTTACTGACACCATTTTGTTTTCTGTTTGTACTGTCGCAGCAGAGTGTGGCCCCATTTTCCTTATATAAAAAAATGTTCGAAATCTGTGCCAGTAAAATCTGCCGACACAGAGTAATAACCAGTCCAAACCTTCCCCTAAAATCATCTCTGAATATCACTTAAATAATCTAAAATACAATCAAATACAATGTAACCACCAATACACATCTGACAACATCCAGGGGAGAGTGCAATACCTATCCCAGCATGTCGCTGATCACTTTACCCAGTGGTTTTAAATTTGTACTTTGAATTGAAAGAAAAAAACATTCAAATTAAATGAATAATGCTGTATCAAAAACATCGAGCAGAAACAGCACTACCATGATAAATTCACTGGTTTTGCATTATGTCTGCATGCTTTTAAAAGCTGACCTTGGCTTTAAAATACAAATGCAATCACTCTTTTTGTACACAGTAATCAGAAACTGTTTTACTTGTTTCACCACCACAAAGTTTTAACTCTTGGTAGGACAGAATGCACTTTCATATTTCTTTCCCATTTTGAATCGAAATCAGCCTCTTGTTCTGTATAACCCAGAGTAGAAAGTTATGGATTTCTAATTAGACGCTTTGATCAACCTAAAACCATCATGTAAGAAAAATAAAAATAAATCCCAAATTATTGCCCAAAAAATACCCAAAATACCCAATACTCATTCAAAATGTAGCGCAAGAATGTGCTTTTTGGTGTTTTGCTCACTGAATGTAATGGTTGTTTCGGAGGAAATAGAGCTTCCCGACAGAAAATCTGGTGACTCAGAGGATTGTAAAGATGGGAAACCAGAAGCTCTCTGTCTTGAAGTCAGTCGATTTTCTTACGGCAGTTTTGGTAGCATGAGAAAAGCAATCAATATTTGCTAATGCTAGATGCAGCCAACAGCTCTCCAATAATCCTTGCACTACACACTACAACCAGTATCTGATTAGAGCCCTTCAAAACATCACATACTGCATATATGGATGACAAAATCAAAGGAAAATAGCAACATCTGTAATAATATAAAAGCAGAAATACACAGAGGCAGCCGTCTTTGTTCCAATTAAGCTACCTTTCAACCACGAGCACCTTCTTCACCATGACATCATCTTTAAAGGCCACCGAGATTCAGTATGGTTGCCTCTGAGTCATTAACGAGATCATTTTCCCTGGCTTTTAGACGACTGTCTGTGTCTGGTAGTCACACACACATCACTGTTGAATGAGTCATCGCGCTACCCAGATAAGTAGCTCTCTGTTGTCTCTGAGTGATCCAAATGTGAAAATCCCAACATATTGAGGTAAAGGTAGCGAAAAACGATGATGATGACGATGCACGCGATTCCAGAACTCAGATGATACCATGTAGATTTATTTGGTTCTGGATTAAATAAGTGGCTGCAGTTGGAAGAGATCCACACAATGTTGTCATATACAGAATAAATCAGGGGCTAACTAATGGGCGTTATTGAAGTATTTTTATAGCAGGGGAAAGGATGGAGACACAGAGGAAGAGAAATGGGAAACACAAAAAACACTTAGAGGGGGTCAAGGAGGCAGCAGGTTTGGCAGAGATGAAGTACATTAGGTTCAAATTAATCTGTATTTGAGTTAAGCTTCTTACTCCATAGTAACCATAACCACCAGTACTCCCAACCCCCCTCCCAGCGTCCTCCAGCTGCCTTCAAAGAGTTGGAAAGCAAAAGTAGAGCATCAGTTAATAAACTTGAGGCTCACATGAAGGGGTTGGCTTAGAAGAAATCAGGACGCCTTTTTACTGAAAATACTACACATTTTTCAGTACTACTGCGCTGTAACAGGGAGAAGCTGTGGCTTAAAACAAGATTCCGTTTACGGCTTCTCTTGTCCACATTTTGAAATCTCATCAAATCAAAACTACTAAACCATGTGGGGCTGTCTGTCACAGAAGCAGTAGTTGTTAAACCTGACAATGAATATGGAATTTTGGTCAATGACAGTGAGAAGCAAAACAGAAATGCAGCACTATAAAATATACTAGAGGTAAAATGTTCTAATCTTTTCCTTAAATATCAAATTGTATTCAATTGGCTTAAAGTACTGACATACTGATTAAGAATTCAACTGATGCACAATCAAAGTGAAAAATGAGCAACCAGCAAATCTATAATAATTCTCAAAACTGTAAACAGATTTTACAATTGTAAGTTTGTAATTATTGAATAGTTTATATTTAACAAGAAAATACAGTTGACAGGATAGACGAGACCTTTAATACAATACAACCAAATCCCATTTTATCCCATTTTATCAGTTTTTATAGTGAAGAGTCTCCCAAATTGTTTCTGTAGTTAGTTAAAAAAAACAGACCTTTTTTATATAAGTATGCTGAGATAAAATTGATTAGGTTTCATTCTCAAAAAGGCAATGAAATATAACCAGGTTCTCATGTAACATTTCCTTAATTGTTAAATATGCAATATGATAAATAGTTAGACGCGTTGCAGCATGTTTGGCATTGCTTGTATTTAACCCAATTAAAAATAAATCAGATTTTTTATTTTTGAAAAAACCCAGATGTTTCATTATTCAGAAAATTTGACCATCAGAGAAACCATTACCAATCTGTGATTTTATGTATACTTATAGATTAATTTTGATACCATGATAATTTTTTTTTAACAAGCAAAACACTTACAAAAGAGAAACTGAATTTCATAAAAAAGAGAATAAACATTCATGTTTTTTCATTGATTGCGATTCTGATTCCTGTTTGGGCAGCTGACTTAAAATCATGACCCTGTTAAAAAATGTCACTTCTTTCAGCCATTTAGCTGGATTTCCTCAAAGTAGCATTCTATCAAACAAAACATTATTGAAAATTATTTTAAATCACAAAAGATCCCAGTGTTCAAACAGAGCATGCATCTAAAATGTTTTTTTAAACCTATCTGAATGGTATCTGATCGGAATGCATTGCATTTAAAAAACATCCTGAGCTTTTTTTTTCAACTAATTTACTCAAACTAGCGCAGCATCTTTGAAAACATACCACTTAAAGGCTTGGAATGGGCTCCTAGGGTGGACTAGGGTGCCCTATATTAAAGCACAGCGGGGGAACATTACACAAACAAAACAGCGATGTATATCTGTAAAAAAGAAGTCTGTAAAATGAAGAGTTGCAAAAACCAAGAGCAGTACAAAGTCCTTTACATAGTGAGCAGACAGTGTGCATTTCCCCATCGGTAGGGTGGGATTTCTTTCTATGACATCAATGAAAAACTCCATACTGATAAATTGCTTGAACTAATCTGTTAAGGTTTAAATTTCCAGCCAAAAGAGGCTTCCCTTGGGGACCGAAGAAAATATAATTTGCAATACATTTCTGCAGCTCAGAAACAAGCATGAGCCCCTTCATGGATTATGTTACTGACTGGGAATAGTGTCAGGGTTACGTAAAGCAGATTGCTGTACCACAGTATCAGCACCTCTGATGAAAAAAAGGAAAGCAAATGCTTAAATAACAACTGCGTAATTTGAATAACTAAATAACTACATATAAAAATGTCCCAGTCTGAAGAATTATATTGGGCAAAAAATAGTATAGGTTTTTTCCCAATATAAATAAATGGAATGGATATGTTTTAAAACATATATATATATATATATATATATATATATATACCATATTATTGATTTTAAAATATCCATTCCATCCAGTTGGGCTGCAGCATGTTAGAACATTATTTGATGGCAATGTTCTTGGTTAATGTTGCATGACAATATTGGCTGCAAACAAATCCCAAGTTTTTTTGTGCATTCCAATCTCTCTTTGTGAACATTAGCAGCTATTGCCTTAATTTAGTCTCAGTATTACAATTGCGATATATCTGCAGGGTATTGCACAGACTATGTCAGTTTTTATAACATGGAATGTTTTCAATTATTTGAATTTGCATTTATTTTAATCAAGATAATAGTTTATTTGACTTTCATGTTAGCCAGCTGACCAGCAGGGCAAAGCAAAAACCGGTGGATGGACATTGCTAAACAGCTCTCAGTGGCACACAGCTGGTAAAAACTTTCTCCCTTTATCTCATCCAAATAAACTTTAAACCTTAGAAATATTCTGAAAATGTTACCAGTTATTGTTATTTAACTTCAAGAAAACGAGAAGAGCTTCTACATATATTCACAACTTAGTAGTTATGTGATACGTTTGTTGCTCTGGTCTCCTGTCAAAGCCTCAAATCTAAAATATTGATACCAACCGTTTGATTTGAACTAAGGTCAGTGATTGACATGTGAGAAGTCAGTCGCATTGATTTTAACATGATCCCTCTGTGTGACTAAGATAATCCCAGATGAGTACATGGCCTAGATATAAAAAAAAAAAAAAGCAGCAGGAGTGGCTCGGCTAATGTGATTGCTTCTGTAGACCTGTGGGCCATGTGGGAGCAGAAATGGTCAATGAGATCTTGGAGTAGTTTAAGTGTCAGTGACTCTGCTATCCTGAAAAATACATCCAATCTTACTTTTTCCCCTAAATGGATTTTGTGCGACACTGTCTTTATTAAAGTTGGTGTAACCATACTGTAGCATGAAAACAATATAGATTACCAACCAGCCAGGGTGCCATTCAATCAGCTTTTGACGTCAGAACTAATGATGACTCCGCGTGCTTATCTGCAAATGCAAGATTTTTGTACATAACTAGATTGAAATGATGAGAAAAAGAAATAACTCACTTTATATTTCAAGACTATACTACTCTTTGTTTGACGACTTATTGATTACTCGTGATATCCTCACTAGTCCAAAGAAGAAATGGCTTTGATTGTTCTATGGCCTTCCAAGATGTCCTAAAGCACAATTTGGGATCAATGAAACCTAATTTTTAATCCACACTGTTTCACTCAAAGACCCTAATTTTCCTCTGCTTGCTATGGTTGGAGTTTTTACATATGAGCTATGGAGCAATCAAAAGTTAATCCCCTTGTTACATTCATGTCATGAGGTGAGGTCCAACTTAATTTAATTTAATGGTAACTTCAAATAAAACGAGTTCAGTGAACTTTAGGATGTATTGTGAAGTTACAATGTTGAATTTATTTTAATTTATTTATTCACATATCTATAAATAGCACTAAATTTGAATACATTGGGGGGTAATGAGGTTAAAAAAATAATAATTACAGTGTTTTTTTGCCATTTGACTGTATAGAAAGAACATTTTATTTGGATTTTTGAATTATTACTATTTTGAAGCAACACATTTGCATATCATCTTTGATAGTTTGATTCGTGTGCAGAATACAAAAATTGCAGAAATAAGCATATACAGAAGGAGTGACCTCTCCCATGGTGCCATTCACGTGATCACAACAACACAAGCAGTAAAAAATTCAGCTCCATAGCTCATTTGATTTTGCTGCAAGCGATAGTTCTCATCATATCCTCTCTTGTTCTTTGGCAGAACTGTAAAAGGCACAGTTGTCGTTGCAGCGTCGTTGAATAAAGCCTCATCCTCGGTGACTTCCGTAAATCATTGTTCAGCACCACAGCACCGTGCCCTTGCTGGGGTTGGACTCAACAGGGCGTGGGCCTCACACAGAGGATGCGCAAAACTGCTGCCTGTCGCGACAGATGGGATCAAACATTTGCAGTGGTTTTGTTATGTGCTTTGTTTTGCACTTTAGGTTTTAAAATTAAATTGGGGCCGAATAATTGTGCCAGTGACATAAATGCTGGGGGCATCCATAAAGGACGCAGCATCAGCAACACTAGCAGGCCTACAGCTGCTTATTCCAAATATTTACAAGCTATCCAAAGGATTTTCCGCATTCGCACATTCACGCATACTGTCATCCTCCTCTCATCCTCTCCATCACATCATCCATACTCTATCCACCGTCTCTCCCGGCGGGAGCTTTTACCTGCAGCCAGGCGGAGAGAGGGAATGGAAAGTGGATAGAGAGAACATCTCAGCCCTGTCCGCCATCTTCTACCACAAATGACTCGGAGGGAGACTGCAGAAAGATCAGCGGCAGTCCATGAACAACCGCGGCGGTCCAGAGGGAGGGACGCAACGGAAACTGGTGGGGTTTATTTTAATGTTGTTCTGCGCGGCCCGGCCGATCAAACCAGCCTGATAAGCATCATCAGATCCGCAGTGAAGCATCCACGCGCGGCCGAGAGGGAGGGGGGGGCAAAAACGCAGCGAGAAAAAACGCGCATCCACAGAAATGTCCACGGAACGAGGCGCGCATCCGGGGTTTGACCGCAGTCCTCGGTTCGCTCGCCAAATGTCTGCTGCCTGTGACATCCAGCAGCAGCGAGCGAGAGGGGGGGGGGGGGGGAAGCCGTGCGGAGACAGGCAGAGGAGGAGGAGGAAGCGGAGGAGGAGGAGGAGGAGAGACAATGTAACGTCAGTGTCGCTGCTGCGGGAGCAGCTTGTCCCGAAAGGATGATACCATCTAAACGTAGAATGTGGTGCCGAAATCAAACAAAAATGACACAGTTTACTTTAAAATAAAATAAAATAAATAAATACAATTAAAATAAAATTTAAAAAAAGCCAACGGTCAAGGAATCTTTATTTGTCATCACATCACATGTGGTACATGAGGTTGGACGAAATTCTAATCCCCCGGTCCAGTTTACACCCTGATAGCAGTTTTAAATAATGTAATAAAATATAAGAATATAATAACTATGCGAGAAATAGGATTTGAGCTACACAAAATCTACAATATGGACACAGAATCTACAGTATGGGACTTTGGACATAGCAGCATTGAGGATCGGAATGCAAATATATAATACATTATAAATTCTAAAGAAGTATAGGAGAAATGTGATTTGACTCCACAGAATATACAATATTGAGCCAGAATCTACATTATAGTACTTCGGACATAGCAGCAATCAAAATTCGGAGTGCAAGTGACATATTAATTTACATTTTAAAGTGAAACATTAAAGTGAAACATTAAAGTGAACCATTACAGTGAACCATTACAGCGACATTTTAAAGGGACATTTTGAAGTGTGACAGTAAAGCGAACAGTGCCGGTTAAATGAGAAAGTGTTTTTCAGTTCCAATTGTCATTGCGTGTGTTTGAGAGTCTCACAGCTTCAGGAATGAAGCTGTTTCTCAGTCTGGTTGTTTTACACTTGATGCTCCGCAGCCTCCTGCCTGAGGGGAGCGGGACAAAAAGTGAGTGTGCTGGGTGTGTGGGGTCCTTCATGATGCCGGAGGCCCTCTTCCTGCATCTGGAGGTGTAAATGTCTGTGGTGCT
>JAVLVB010000262.1:469576-510792 GCA_032876305.1 Orestias chungarensis
GGGCCACACAGTGATGGTCCTCTGTGTGGGTCTGGAGCGTCGCAGCCGGGGATGGTAAGCAGGCACCAGCATGACGGAGATGTGGTCGGAGAGCCCGAGGTGGGGGCGGGGGAAGGCTCTGTATGCGTCTTTTAGGTTGGTGTAAACACGGTCCAGCGTGTTATTTCCACGTGTTGGGATGTTCACATGCTGTTTAAACCGCGGAAGGCTGTTCTTCATTTCTACGTGGTTAAAATCCCCCGCTACCACCCAGAAAGCCTCCGGGTGCTTGTTCTGAAGCGAGCTGATGGTGTCATGTAGCTCCTTCAGCGCGATGTTAGCATTAGCATCCGGCGCTATGTAAACAGCAACAACGAACACAGCCGTAAACTCCCGAGGCAGATAGTGAGGCAGTTCCTCATGTCCTCAGAAACACTGATCCTCAGCCGCAGCAGGTCCAGCTTGTTGTCCAAAGAGCGGACGTTGGAGAGGAAAAGTGAAGGAATCGGGGGTCGGTTAGCATTAGCCTTTAGCCTGGCTAGCACTCCGCCGCGCTTCCCCCTCTTGGTGTTGTGCACATTAGATTTTGCTTTTTGTAACGACTACAGCGTCCTTCTCATGCTGGTAATTCAACCACAAACACAAAACTGGTAGTATTCAATTCAATGCAGTTTATTTATGTAGCTACCAGTTTAAAGCTCATGTCACTCACCTTAGAAGAATCAATACACTGCAAACAGCAGAGGAAATGACTCTCAATGATGCACATTTCAACAGTAAATCTTAATTGGAAAAGAAGTGCCAAAAGTGATTAGTATTTGTATCCAATTAGGCTAAACTGCTGTTTAAATCGTGTTGTTTTTTTATTATTATTTTTGTGTTGTTTATTTATTTATTTTTTGCGCCTGTCTGGTGGTGCTGTTCACTGCATGTGGTGCTGAATCACAGCAGTGTGCTAAACTGCAGTACACCTTCTCTGCCACACCAGGTCAAAAAAGCATTCACCATGCATTATACACATGAGGTGTCATTCAATTAAAACCTTATCAGCTACAACATTGCCTATGGACGGGCGGATAGATAGATAGATAGATAGATAGATAGATAGATAGATAGATAGATAGATAGATAGATTGATTTAATTAGTTAAAACCCAAATTAACGGGACTTATGTCCGCATAATATAGTTTATATATATATATATATATATATATATGTATTGTGTGTGTGTCTGTAGCATTATTTATTTTTTATTTTTTTGCAGACTTACAGGCAGGTTCTATGTGTCATCGCTGTTATCGATGTACTTTTCTTTCTATATATATATATATGTATATATATATATATATATATATATATATATATTTATTTATTTTTTCTACATTCTCCATATGAGTAGGATTTACTTCCTTAAGAATCAAATTTATAATTTTTTTTTGTTTTGTTTGTTTGAACTGTTTGCGTTAATAAAACTTTAATCTGACAAGGTATACGAAAGCAAAATGAAAAAGATTCCGAGCCACCTTGACCAATTTAGCTTTTAACACCCGAACCACCAACTAGGCGCTGGTTAGATGCATATCTTCCCCAGAATTCCCTCACCTCTCTCGCTCTCCTACCCACTCTCTCCCAGCTGGAGTTATTGGCGATTCAGAGATTCCAGTGATTCAGAGTAAAAAGGGATTATGAATAGATCTGTGATTTGTCAAGGTTCTTTTGAGGGTAGAGGAAGGGGAAATCTCTAATCTAAGGTGTTTGTGAAATCTATCAATTTAATTATTTTGTTGTTTGTTTAGACTTTTATGCAAAGTATATCACTATTCAGTTTATCTTATATCCTATATTTATCTTAATTGTACTTAAGTAGTTTCCCTTTAAAGAAAAATGAAATGAAACAAGCATTTTAGACAGTTGCAATTTTTATTCCCATGAAATTTTAGAAAGTTACAGATTATGTGCTCGACAAATGGGTCCACACACAGCTTTACCATTACATAGAAGAGAATCTGAAACAAGTTTGTTAATTGTGTTTTTTTGTTGTTGTTTTTTCCCCCGCAAAGATCTCTCTTAAACTTTTAGGTAGATTTAAGAGACTGAGTGTTATGTTGTTACATGTTCAAGAATCGCTAACTTGAGGCAAGAGCATAACATAGACAGAGACATGAACCATTGACTGTTTATTTTGGCGTTCATGGCTACAGTGAAAATCATGTTACATTTCAGTTTTTCAGAGCTTCTTCTCCATGATGGGGATGGGTCCCAGAGTGACATCGCCTTCCCATTCGAAAACTGTTGGGGGGGGGGGGGGGGTTCAGGAATGATAATGGCTGATCCATCATTGATTTAGGAAGAAAACCAAAAGTTTTAGACCACATACCTTCGGATTGGGCCACGTCACGGTACTTCCTTGGATTATTAGGGAATTTTGGATTGCCAGGACGTGGTGGTATCAGTCCACCGCCACCAATGACAGGGGGGTTACCAAATGTAACTCCTGGTACTACATATGGCACCACACCAGAAGACTCACAAGAACCACAAGCTGAATCAACTCCGCTAGCCTCTCTCCATCTGGGGACAGAAACTGTAGGAGTGAGCGGCAGCTCTCCATGTAGTAAAAAAACTCAAAAAACATGTGACTTCAGAGTGACTATGGCCTAAAGGCAAAGTAATTGTCTGATTCCAGTTCCCTCCTTACACATCCTGATTTGCCCTGGGCAAGGCACTTAACACAAGCTGCCTACAGTACCGGTGAATAAACTTGTTTGTGAGTGCAACTGAGTGAACTGCTGAAAAGTGCTAAATAAAGTTAATACAAGGGTGCAAATATACTCACCCGTCAACGTAGGAGCAAGCTCTGTGCTGACTGTCGATGGCAGCACCTGTAGACGTTGCCTTCAGGTTGCAGGTAATGTAGATCTGTCAAAACAGATGAGGTCTAGGGTCAATAATGCATGGTAGGAAGTAAAAAAAAATAATTTCTGTTAGTCTTAGTGATGCATACTATTCCACTGTCAGTATTCTGGAACCTGAAGGCTTCCAACTGGAACCAAAGCTTGTTCTCGTCGGTGCGTGCCAGAAATCTGGATTCAGAGCCTGTGATTCTAGCGTCAACCAGACACCTGTTCTCATGCAAATAAAGAAAATGAGGCTGCAACATATGTGCTTTTTCATGTTACATTTCTCTTTACTAATCCTGCAAACCAGTCCTTTTAACTTCTGATAATACTTTACCCAAAGTTATCAATGAAGGCATAATTGGGGCTGGAGGTCGCGTCGGGTGTGAGTGTAGCTACGCATCTGTCCACGTAAACACGCAGTGGTACATGGAAGTACTGCCTGACGGTAACCTCTATACGGATCAGGTCTCCAAGGAAATACTGGTAGCTTGGCCTCTCATATATCCAATCATCTGCGCAATGATAACCAATGATACATTTGTTTAATATCTGCTGACTTATTAATTAACTGCTCACAGAGATACAGATACTATGACCTTACAGCATCTTCTCTGATGGGAGACAATCCTGCAATATCTTCCATTTCATACAATCATCTTTCCAGTTTTTAACTTTAATTTGCACAGCAAAAACAGCTGTGTTTGTTTTTGTCCAGCTCACCAGTCATAAGTTTCATAGTGAAGTACAGGAACTCCTCAGCCATCTTAACTGCAGAGAAAGGGACCCAAAGGGGATCGAGAGGAAGGCTGCTCACATTGTGCTTCCTAATGAAAAAAGCATAATGATTTAAAAACAAAAATTGTCAGACCACTCCTCCTTTAAATCAAAAACTGTAATAAGAATAAAATAGTTTACAGGTTTTGAGTTTTGCTTAAATTTCTAGTTGTATCTTGGTGTAGATTTGATAAACTCTTTCATTTTGCTCTACACACCTTGGGTAGTGGCATTCCACGATTACAGCAGCTTGGGTGGTTCTTACAACAGGTGAATTACCAACAGGAGTAGGATTATAGTTCAGAATGAAGGTGTAGACGAGAGCATCATTTGTCATCTGTAAAAGACATGCATTTAAAAACAATTAGATACAAAAGATATTTTACAACGTTCTAATATACATCTATGGTAGAGATTTTTTTTTTTTTTTTTGCGTAAAAAATGTTTTTCTTACTGCTAGCTGGCTTCCACACTGATGCAGTTCAGCCTCATAAATTAAAACATGTGCAGCAGGATCCTCTGAAACAGGAGGACAGTTCCCCAGGGTGAGGTCGTTAGGATTGATAGGCTGGCCGATGCCAAACAAGTCCTTCTTGACTTCCACATGAGCTATGCTCTCTCTGCACTCGACAGCAACAGTTGCAGCAGGAACAGGGTATCTCAGCTCAAATGGAACATTAGGCTTGGGGTCAGGCTGGGGATCACCTGGGTATTTCCAGGTGAGCTCTTTCTCAAATGTCTGCAATTGCTGTTGGGGTAGCTGAGGTGGTTGTTTTGGAAAAGATGGTTTTCCATACCCACCCTGAGCATCGCAGTAGCTACCAAGAAAGGCCAGCACCACAACGCAAACAGCAGCCAACTTCATGATCATGGCTTCACAACCACAAGTGATCTGAGGAGTTCACCAGGTGCTGTAGAGAGTATGGAATTGTGCACCAGCTTTTATAATAGAGTGAATCTGCTTACTTGTAGTACAATCACGCCCCCTAACCTGCCCCCACTACCTGTCCCTACCTAACCTTATCTACCGGATATTCCCAAGCCAAATCATGTCAGCTCTGATTTAAGATTTAGGACAGAGTCTGAAGCTGACATCCAAATAATGTAGCTTTATTGCAATAAAATAATTACAGAGTGGAAGCTCAATTTCATGTAATCTTTTATAAACCATGCTCTCGTTAACTTAAAAGCAATGATATAAAAATGCAGGTCAGAAAAAGTCAGTGTGACCCAGCATTAGGTTTTACTGCCCTGAGCAAATAGGTTAAAGTGTACGGAAAAGTCTGGGGAATCAATAGGTCCAAATCTTGATTAGTGTCCAAAAATGTCCCTTTCAACTGAAAACTACCCTGCCTTAAGAGAAAGGTTTTGGGAGAATAAATGACTCGGAAAACAAATATTGATTATTAAGAACAATAAAAATCTATCAAGCACAATTATAAACAAAATCCGTTTTAGTAACAAACACATAAGTCCTGTTAATTTTGGTTTTAACTAATTAAATAAAATCTATCTATCTATCTATCTATCTATCTATCTATCTATCTATCTATCTATCTATCTATCTATCTATCTATCTATCTATCTATCTATCCCTCCATGCGTCCATCCATCCATAGATAATGTTGTAAGTCATAACAATTGTAGGTCTGTCATCATTCCAAAGCGGTATAAACTGTAAGGAGTATTTTAGATTTCCACTGGAACAACACAGACTTTTATTTATCTGATTGTCGTTCTGGCCTTTTATCATTTTACATATTTGTTGAGAATGCATTATGGCATTCTCAACTATTATTTTCCTGTTTCTCTTTATTATTATTATTATTCCGCCGTTTTGCCGCATTCAACTCGTTCAACAGTCTTCAACCAATTTAAACAATTAAGATATTAAGATATATTGTTTTGGACATTCCAGCTATGACTTTTGCTGTTAATATCTTTTCAACTTTTTAACTTATTCAACTTTTTGTGACATTTTTTTCTCATTGAAAATGCATGGCGGATTTTTAAACTACTTTAAAAACTTCAACTTTTTTCAGCTTTTACCACTTCAGCATAATTTAACTTCAACATAATTTCCACATTTCAGAGTTTTCTTCAGCGTTTTCTTCAGCTGATTGATACTACGTTTCATGTTTTTTCACTTTCTTGGGCATCTTCTGCCAATTCCTTTAAGCGCTTGGCATTCTCAACTGCTGTTTTGCAGGAACAGCTTTTTCTAGTTTATATTGTTCTGCTGGAGCTTGCTCTTCTCTTTCTTCCTTAGCATCGACTTACTGTAATAGATTTTGACTCTTGCTTTTTTATACTACTTAATAGTTTTCTTTGCCCCTCTCAAATTATTTTCTAATTAAGCAGTTCCTTAGGGTCATGAGTGATCCATGGTTTGTTATCTTGGTGTTTTGGTGGAGATGGTATGCTGCACATAGATGTTGGGATTGTGAGTCAAGCAGTAATTATTTTAACTCTATTTAGCTGGCAGGGCATATTACAGTTTATAGCCTCCCTTTATATTGCCTAATCTTCCAAAGAATGTTTTTTTTTACAATACAGTTTTATCCAAGGTTATAATTAAGCAAAGAAAAACTCTTAAACTGCTGGAAGTTGAGCAAGCAGTTGGGAAAGTTTTTTTTAAAAAGACCTGAAATACATGGTGGTGTTGTGTCTGTAGTTTATGGATGGACCTTTGGGGTCAATAGCAGAGTTAACAGCACTGGGATGTAACATATTGCTAAGAAACCACTGCATTATATTTCTAAATAATATAGACATAAATTTACTGTCAACAGTTTAATATACGTGCTTGAGAGAGATATTACATCTCACAGTAATATCTCCTGGATTACACTTTACTTGACAAGCACTGTTGTTGATCTGTCTTGTTTGCTTTAGTCACTCCACTTCAGATGTCTGCTAGTGCAGTTATGAAGTTGCACAGAGACAATTGAGTCTGGGATCTTCTCTTTGATAGTAAAACACATAAGGCAGCATTCTTGACACTCTGGATAGGTCCTTGAGTCTGGAGTTTGAAGGTCAACCATTATATGGGGTCAGAACTCTTACATTCCCAATTATGATCAGTGTAAAAGCCATATTTCACATTGATCATAATGTTATTATTTTATCAGAAAATTTTAATTTAAGGTAACAAAGAGACCACATCAAACTCTCCTATTTGATGTGTTGTTTTTGTAAACAAAAAATTGTAACAATTTTGAAAAGTATTTAAATAATTTTTAGACATGGAAGACCCATCACATTGTTTTTGATTAGGTTTAATCCATAACCTGCACATTCACATCTAATAATGTCTTCTGCTGGATAAATATGTAATTTCTTCTCTGGAGCCAAAAGCATTGCTTTAATGATATTGTATAAAAGTAAAAGTGTGCTGACCACCAGGGCCATGCAAAGACTTTTGGAGGGGCGGGTGCTAAAAATTAAAAAAGGGGCACATGAAGCCCGGGTCTGAAGCACCATGCAGAAACATACAACTGGTTGAATTGTACAAACTCATAAAGAATGTAACATGTAAGCACAACAAACCATATCAGCCTCACACAACTCTTTTTGTTTCTGCTTTAACCTCCTCTCCTTATGAGGCATCTCTGCAAAATGAAACGTGATCCTAAAACTATAAACTGCACATTAAACACAAACACAAATTGACATTTCATACCTTTTTAAAAACGTTGTACTCTATAGCCACAAATTTAATTATTTAATATTTTGCCCTTTATTATTCCAAGTGCTATGAAGTAAAAATTAATTGAATGATATAGAAATCACTTCAAATATTTTTGTGCATTTATTTAGTTTGACTTTTGACTTTGCACATGACAGCCATGGTTTAAAAGTTATATAATTTGCATGCAAATAGAATAGAATGCCTTTTATTGTCATTATACATATCTCTCCAATGCACTTTTCTGATGGCCGGATAAACATAAAGATGCAGATTGAAAAAAAAAGACATGCATAGCTTTTACCTTGTATTTGACATGAAATCTAAACAATTTTTGAAGCGGATTGACAGAACCAAAACAGCAGAATTGACCGGGCTTGTTGTATACACTCATGTAACCTGCTGATGCAATTAATAATTATCCATGTCAGACCCAAAGATAAGACTTATCTATGCACTCTTATTTGTCATTTCTTATTTAAGGTCATTTAGACCCTCTGGAAATAAATATTTTAATAATATTTACTATAAACTTTGTGCAAACGTTTGTATTATAGGTCTTAATAAATGTTTCTGTGTACCATATACCTTTACCATACCATGCATTAAAACAAATCTAAATTAAGTATTTCTCTAAAAATCTTTAGAGTGTACTCTTTGACATTGCAACTTGTCTGTTCCACCCAGTGTTTGTGGACGACCAGTAATGTTGCAATCTGATTGGGAGCTGTGGATGGCCAGATGTTTGTTGTCCTACAGACATCTGGTCAGTGTGACCAATACCTTATAAAAGTCAGCATATACACCTTGCAGCTTTCACAGCATCTTGTGTTGTTTGTGCATCCTTCTATGCTGTGAGTCCATAGCAATGAAGCTGATTTACTGCTGTCTTTTGGCCGTTGCCATCCATGGCTACCTGGCTGTTGCTCAGATTGGGAAACCTTCTCAGCAACCCCAGCAGCCTCAGTATCCTCAGTATCCTCAGAAGCCCCAGCAACCCCAGCAGCCTCAGTATCCTCAGAAGCCCCAGCAACCACAGCAGCCTCAGTATCCTCAGAAGCCCCAGCAACCACAGCAGCCTCAGTATCCTCAGAAGCCCCAGCAACCACAGCAGCCTCAGTATCCTCAGAAGCCCCAGGAACCCCAGCAGCCTCAGTATCCTCAGAAGCCCCAGCAACCCCAGCAGCCTCAGTATCCTCAGAAGCCCCAGCTACCCCAGCAGCCTCAGTATCCTCAGAAGCCCCAGCAACCCCAGCAGCCTCAGTATCCTCAGAACCCCCAGCAACCCCAGTATCCTAAAAACCCTCAGACACCACCAGTGGCATTTCATACCTGTGAAGTGGCTGAGCCCCAAAAGATACAATGTGGTAGCCCTAGCATCTCTGCCACAGAATGTGAAGCCATACATTGTTGCTTTGACGGACGCATGTGCTACTATGGCAAATCTGGTAAGTGTTTGTGTTTTTCTTTCAAATTAATTCTTGAAAAGATACTCATATGAAAAAAATAAATCTTTTTTTTTTTTTTTCCCTCAGTGACTCTTCAGTGCACGAAGGATGGCCAATTCATCATAGTTGTGGCTAGAGATGCCACTCTACCATACATTGACTTGGAATCAGTTGGTTTCCTTGGAAGTGGTCCAAATTGTAGTCCTGCTGGTACCACCTCAGCCTTCGCCATATACCAATTCCCAGTGACTGCATGCGGCACTATTATGAGGGTAAACTTTGACACTCACCAACTCTTCAGTGTTATAAATGTGCACATTTGTTGGATTTTTTTAACAGCAAAAGTAATGCCATCTTACTGCAGGAAGAACCAGGTGTTCTACTGTATGAGAACAGGATGTCCTCTTCCTATGAAGTGGCTGTTGGACCTAATGGGGCCATTACCAGAGACAGCCAATATGAGTATGTCTATGTTTTTAACAATAAGCTAAAGCTTGGACTAAACCCCAACTGCATGTTGGCAACAACAAAGATATGATGATTGCAAAATCTGCTTTTGAAAATTAGTTAACTTATCCCTACCAGCAAGAATTTTCAGTCATCTTATTCATGGGCCTTTTTGTTTTCCCTTCTAGGCTATCTGTCCAGTGCAGATACATCGGAACTTCCATTGAGGCTTTGGTAATCGATGTTGGTGTACCCCCTCCACCGCCTGGAGTTGCAGCTCCTGGACCGTTACGTGTGGAGCTCAGGCTTGGCAATGGAGAATGCACTGTCAAGGGCTGTTTTGAAGGTGGGTGGAGTGAAAGGGAATTGCTTTCCACACTGGTTTTTTTTCTAGTTGTGACTTTCTCACCAACCCCTGTTTTTGTCCTTACAGACCAAGTGGCCTACAATTCCTACTACACAGATGCTGACTACCCTGTCGCAAAGGTTCTCAGAGACCCAGTGTACGTTGAGGTCCGTATCCTGGAGAGAACTGATCCCAACATTGTGTTGACTCTTGGAAGATGCTGGGCAACTACTACCCCAAACAGTCAAAGTCTTCCACAGTGGGATTTGCTTATTAATGGGTAAGAGTTTTTCAGACTAGACTTTTAAGGAACCTTTGTTGAATTTTTTTTAAACACAATTACTTTTTTTTCTCTTGTTACAGCTGCCCCTACCGTGATGACAGCTACCACACACATCTCATTCCTGTGGACGCATCATCTGGACTACAGTTTCCCTCGCACTACAGACGTTATGTTTTCAAGATGTTCACTTTTGTGAGTGGTGGTGCTTCTGATCCTAGCAAAAAATTCCCTGCTGATCCATCATGGACTCAACTACATGAGAAGGTATGATTAACACACAAAAATCGCACTAAATATTCTTCCCAATGAATCAGCAAAAAATTAAACCTACTTTTCCTTGGTAGGTATATATACATTGTGATGCTGCTGTGTGCCAGCCCTCTGCAACAAATAGCTGTGAGCCAACATGCCAAGAGCCAAGAATAAGTAAGTAGTTCCCCATCTTCTCAGTTAGAGTTAACTGATTAACAGGACTTTTTACCTACCATACATAGTATTAAATAGTCATATAATTCAAATATGGGTCTTTAATCAATTTTTATTCTTTTGTTTTGTGCAGAGAGAGAGATTGCTGGTTCCGCCAGGATTCTTTCCAGAGAAGAAACTACTGTTGTTAGCAGTAAGGAAGTGGTCTTTACAGCACCATCTGCTCAGTAACATCACAACTATGTATTCTTCGTAACATCTGATGTCCTGATGTGTACTTAAAATCAAATCAGTTTCAAATAAAACCATACTGGCCCTCTGTGTTGTCTGAATTTGTTTTTCTACTTTAAAAAAAGGTGCTAATTTATTGTAAACCCTTTATTTATACAGGGGGAAAAAACTCTTGAGGCTCTTTGGGTACTGGTTAATGAGTTTCCTTCTTGCCATAAAACTAGTAACTATTGTATGTATGTATTAGGGGCATTAATGATTATTGATACTAAAGATTAACAGGTAAGGAGTAATCCTGCATGAAATCAGACTCATGTTGTAATAACTAAAGAATCAGACGCATTTTCATTTGAGATTTGTCAGCATATCTTCTTAGGAATTACATTGATAAGCACAGCTAATTCCATAACAAATGGACTCTACTTTTATCTGGCATGTAAGAGAAGTTTTGATGAACTCAAGAAAGCCATCTTACTTGATTTGCTAACCCTAACCCTGTCCATATATTATTAGTTAAGTTCCAGTTTAACAAAAAAAAAAAAAAAACAACTGGAAACTAATAGGTCTAAATATAGTGGTTTTGTTTGTAATGAAAATGTGGGCAGGTTTTATAATGGTTTTGTTTAACTAGCCATGTGGAGACATTGTGTTGGCTTAGTGGTTAATTTGTAATGTCGTTTAAGTAGGTTCATCGCTCAGTGTGGATAAAATACCTGTACTTTTGTAACTTTGGATGCTTGCATGGGGGGGTCACACGAAATGGCATCTGGCTGGCCTTTAATCTCAACATCAATCAAATCTGGAGAATCATAAAAAAGGATGATAAGTAACTACACAGTCACCTAGCTATAAAACTCACCCAGAGTTTATGCAAATATTATTGCGTAAATTATAGCAATGATGTATTTAATGATGCATTTAATGAAAATGACCGTTATGAATAATTCTGCTTAATATTTCTCAAACTACTCGATTCTGTCTTTAGAAAGTAGCACTCTTCCCGATGTACCTTGCGCAATCAAGAGAACAATTACGTTTTACTTCCGCATCAGCTCACTGACCAATGAGAACGACGCTCCTCCAAACGTGATTGGGCGAAGATTACTACACTTCCGCTATGCAGCCGTTACTGCTGGCTCGGCTCATCAGGGTAATAAAAAGTAATTTGAATACATCATAATAACCCCGCCCAGCGCTTTCTATGCGATTCCAGGCGTCCAGCTATGTGAGGCTCCTTTTGGATAAGTAGCTTTATAGGTGAACTGCGAGCATCAGCGAACCGTTTCCGCCGTCTCGTCGGCCCGACATTTTACTGCGGTGTTCGGTTGCTCCTCACCCGGAAGCTAACGATGCAGTCTGGTGGAAAAGCCACCCGCAGTAACCTTAGCGGCGCGGAGGAATCTGAAACAGGGAACATCCTCTCCTCGGAAGACGCCGGTCCACATGTAGAGAAGAAGAGAGTTGCGGGTTCACTGTTGGTCAGTGAGAAGCACCTCAGAACCCCGAGTCCTCTGGTGGATGACGACTCGGAGGCTGAGTCTTTTCTGGGCGGGAGAACAGAGGAGGTCGATCGGGACACAAAAAGTAGGGCGTTTCTGTGGTGTCGGGACTTCTTGTCTGGATCATGGAAAACTGTTCAAGAGGCGGACTTTCAAATTAGCATCGTCAGGTAACTTATACTGGAAACAGCTCTAGGTTAGCTCCCCCAAGTTTAGTTTTATTTTGTTTCTTCCCCCCTTTCCATTTAGTACTCAAACAGGTACTTGGGCTTTAGAAAATTATATTTAATTAGTGTTTTAAGAGTAGCTGTGATATCAGGAAGATTGGGTAAGAAAATAAATAAATAAAAAATGCAGGATATTTAAAACCAATATTGTAAAATGTAATTTAATCATTTTCAATGGCCCTGTTTAGAATCACAGCAGTTCTGATTGAGTGGATATGTAGTTCTTAATGTTTACATGGTGCAGCTGCCCTGAAGCGGAGCAAAAACCACTGAGACACTTTTATGTGCTTGTGTTTTTCTACCTCCAGTGCTCAATATTCCAAATGGACATCCACCTTTTTATTTGCTGCCGAAAACTGCAACAACAACAACAACAACAAAGAAGTGTTTAAATAAAACCGAATTGAATCTTGAAGCCATGTGAACAGGATATGGCATTCATTATGTCTGTTTAGGTTTCTTACTGTTAAAGGCGAGTTTTTCCTTGACACTGAGATTAGCAGGCAAAGAAGTAGAAAGGGTTCAGTCTTTTAAATATTTAGGACTATGGGTTGATGGGCGGTTGACATGGAATGTACATATTAAAAAAATGATTGCCAAATGTCAAGACGAATTGAATTTTATGAGGTGTTTGTGTGGAGTGGATTGGGCAGCAGAGAGGGCGGTTGTAAAAATCATATATGCAGGCCTGGTCAGATCATTATTTGATTGTGGGTGCATGGAGTATGGATCAGCTTCTAAGACGTCACTATTACAACTTAACCAAGCCCTCAGGCTTTGCTGTGAAGCAAAGAAACCACGCCTGTTGTGTATCCTGTAATCTCTCCATGGTTGTATTTAGATCTCAGCATTGATCTAGGTTTATTGGCAGTAAAACAAGAGGGTTGGGAATTGAATAACAACAAAGTGATGATGTATATAAGGATAAAGTATACTGATAATCTTTTGATATTTACAGATGCATCTAGATCAGATGAAAGGGTGGGAGTGGCGTTTGTTGTCCCAAATCTGGAAATTGCACTTGCTAAAAGAATGGCTGACTAACTGGCAGTGTATACAGTGGAGCTTGCAGAAATATAGCAGGCATTACAAGGGGTGGAAGTTCATAGACTAATGAAATTAACAATTGCATCAGACTCAAGTTCAGCATTGAGGAAAAGTGCCTTGAGACACACACGTTTTAAATTGGAGCTATATAATCTGAATTGAAATCTTTTAATAGTGCCTTTGTTTTCCCAGTGGTGGACTGAGTAACCTGCTGTACCTGTGTACTCTGCCTGAGCATGTCCCTTGCTTGGGGGAAGAACCCAGGCAGGTGCTCCTGAGGGTCTACGGTGCTATATTGCAGGTTGGTGGTGATTTTAGCTGAGGAGCCATTTAGCCCCGAGTCTGCTTTACTGCTAATGTTTATTATTGCATTGGTTGCTGTCTTGTAAGAGGGACAAATGTTACCCAACAACATTTTGTTTTCTCCCCTTAGGGTGTGGATTCTCTTGTACTGGAGAGTGTTATGTTTGCTATTCTGGCAGAGCGAACATTGGGACCAAAGCTTTATGGCATCTTTGCAGAGGGACGCTTGGAACAGTACTTGCCAGTACGCAACAGTTGGGAATCTTAACTTTTTTTGATGATGGCTGTTTAATTATTGCATAATTTTGTGTCTGTTTTTTTTTTTTTTTTACCAAGAACATCCGCATGCGCACAGAACAGCTCTCAGATCCGGTCATTTCAGCTGAGATTGCCACCAAGCTGGCACGCTTCCATGAAATGGTTATGCCCTTTAACAAAGAGCCCAAATGGCTGTTTGGAACCATTGACAGGTAGGTACTAGACACAGCTCAATTTATTTTATCATTTTTCTGTACAGTTACTGTGTTGTATTTCTGTAAAACCTTAAAACTCTCTGCTGTTTTTAAAGATACATGGATCAAGTTATGAAGATTCATTTTGTGCGTGACACACATGTAAAAAAGTATAAGAAACTGATGAACTTTGACCTGCCTGCTGAGCTCAAGAGCCTCCGGTGAGTCTGGCTTAACAGTATAGGTTTATGATCTTGTATCATTAAGACGAAAACCGTTTTATATATATATACTCATATATAGCTTCGGAAAAGTATTTGGCCCCCTTGAACTTTTCAACCTTTTGGCACATTGCAGGCTTCAAACATACAGGTATAAAATTTACATTGTCTTTGAAGAAACAACAACAAGTGGGACACCATTGTGAAGTTGAATCAAATTTATTGGATGTGGGGCGTGCAATATTATTCGGCTCCCTTGCGGTAATACTTTGTAGCGCCACCTTTTGCTGCGATTACAACTGCAAGTCTCTTGGGGTATGTCTCTATCCGTGTTGCACATTGAGAGACTGAAATTTTTGCCCATTCTTCCTTGCAAAACAGCTCGAGCTCATTGAGGTTGGATGGAGAGCGTTTGTGAACAGCATTCTTCAGCTCTTTCCACAGATTCTCGATTGGATTCAAGTTTGGACTTTGACTTGGCCATTCCAACAGCTGGATACGTTTGTTTGTGAACCATTGTAGATTTGGCTTTATATTTTGGATCATTGTCTTGTTGGAAGATAAATCTCAGTCTCAGGTCTCTTGCTGACTCCAACAGGTTTTCTTCCAGAATGGTCCTGTATTTGGCCGCATCCATCTTTCCATCAATTTTGACCATCTTTTATGTCCCAGGGTGATGAGTTGTGTTGCTTTTATGCCAAACAGTTCAATTTTGATTTCATCAGACCAGAGCTCACATGTTTGGTGTGTCTCCCAGGTGGCTTTAAACTTTAAACGAGGCTTTTCATGGATATATTTGAGAAATGGCTTTCTTCTTGCCACTCTTGCATAAAGGCCAGATTTGTGCTGTGTATAACTGATTGTTGTCCTATAGACAGACTCTCCCACCTTAGCTGTGGATCTATGGAGTTTATCCAGAGTGATCATGGGCCTCTTGGCTGCATCTCTGATCAGTCCTTTCCGTGTAAGAGCTGAAGATATAGAGGGACGGCCGGGTCTTTGTAGATTTGCAGTGGTCTGATACTCCTTCCATTTCAATATGATCGCTTGCACAGAGCGCCTTGGGATGTGTAAAGCTTGGGAAATCTTTTTTTATCCAAATATAACTTTTAAACTCCACAACAGCATCTCAGACCTGCCTGGTGTGTTCTTTGGTCTTCATGATGCTCTCTGCGCTTTGAACAGAACCCTGAGAAAATCACAGAGCAGGTGAATTTATACAGTGACTTGATTACACACAGGTGGATTCTATTTATCATTATCAGTCATTTGGGTCAACATTGTATCCATCAGAGATCCTGACTAAACGTCTGGAGTGAGTTTGCTGCACTGAAAGTAAAGGGGCAGAATAATATTGCAAGCCCCACTTTTCAGTTTTTTATTTGCTAAAAAAGTTTGACACATCCAAAAACAACTCAATTACTTATTAACTATTATAATAATATGTTTTCATAAATCAAGTGCCAAAGTGAATGTTTGGGGGGTAATAACTACCTGATGTTGGAAATTATATTTTTAGTTACTTTTAGGCTAAAGAAAAAATATATAAACCCAGATCATGGTTTTAAAAACTCAAATGAGGGAGTCAGTGGTTGATAAGAAACACAGAAGGCATGTGTAACAGTTAGGAAATGGTTTTTGCTGATACTTCTCAAATGTTGGTGTTAAAATCACCATAAAAAAATAAAATAAAAAACTGCAGTTTTTCGTCACTGTTCCTAACAAACTTGCCAAATGGTGTTAAAGTCTCATTTGTCTCATGAACAGAGCTCATAGAGAACATTCTTAGTAGCGGGAGTCTAGATGTTTTTGTTTGTTTTAATCTCTAAACCAGTTAATGACCTTTGAACCCGTGCTTCCACGACTTCACTTGTGATTTCTCTTCATAGTCCGGACCAAGGCCCGGATCAGGCCACTGCTTATCTTGTTTGTGTTTAAGTAAAAACAGATGTTATCTTGTAGATACGCACCTGTCCTTCTTTGAAGCAGGATTGCAATCACATTTATTGGAACGATTGATATTTACTCCGTCTGCTGTCCTTAATCTTATCTCCGATGGATTTATTTCATAATGGTGTTTTTTAATTGCAGAAAATGTAATTATTTTTCTTTATTTGGAAAATCTATTTTGTTGATTTGTACAATAGGATATTAGAATTGGCTTTAATTTTTCAAGTCATTATCTTGAGTTATATGCCTTGGAGAAACCAAATTAGATGTCATATTGGTTTCTGTTGGTCAATAGCAGCCAAACACTCCAAGTAAACCAGCTTAGAAGGTTTCCTTTGTGTCTAATGTCAAGATATTTCCATGTAAATAAGTAGAAATGTGCAGCATTGATACTCGTACTTTGTTGTTTTTTTATTTCCCTTTTTATGTATACTATTCTTTCTGGTCCTCTGGCTGTTTTATCAACAGGTCTTTGCTGGCAGCAACTCCATCTCCGGTGGTGTTTTGTCATAATGATGTCCAAGAAGGTGAAACTGACTTTTTTCTCTCTCTGTTTAACGTTTTTTAGATATCAACAATTACACTTGACCATATTGAGTCACTTTCAAGTTTGGTTGTAACTTTTCTAAGAATGATAAATGGGTCCAACTAAGAAAACATTTAATGAGCTTGTTTCAGGAAGGCCATAGTTTTTAATCATTAGGGGGAAAGAGTTACTTTAGCCTAAAAGATGATAATAGTTATAGGAAATATGCAAAGCTAAATGCACAGTTGCCTTATTTTATGACAGTAAGTTGAATTAATTTAGACGTATCACAAGTTTTAATGTTTTATTTATGTTGTTAAGCTTAGATTAAAAACCGGGCACGGGCAATATGGACCCCAAATTTCATCCCTGGTAAATTGAAAATTTTGAGTTATTTGTCGTCTAAAATTTGTATGAGCCAAAGCAAAACGTTTCCTTTTATTTTGTGTGCAATGGTGATTATCTTACTCCTTGTTTTTCTGTCCCAGGAAACATCCTAATGCTGGAGGATGGAGAACGCACTCCAACAGAAAAATTCATGCTCATAGACTTTGAGTACAGCAGCTACAATTACAGGTAATATTTTCTGCGTTGATTCATTGGGAACAGAAAACTGACTTATCTTGAGAAACTCCCAAGAACGTCCTTTTTTGGGGGGGGGGGGGTGAATCAGTTGGTGTTGTGTAACAATGTTATTAATATCACATTGTTCTGCTTTGTAGGGGTTTCGATTTCGGGAACCATTTCTGTGAGTGGATGTATGATTACACATATGACGAGTGGCCATTTTACAAAGTCACACCTGAGAACTATCCAATCAGGGAGCAGCAGGTCAGTAGGATCATGGCTATGATGAAGATTATTCCTGTCATAAAAATCTTTTATTTTTTCAAGAAGAATGTTTACTATTCCTTAAATATTAAACAGCAGTCATAAAAAACTCTTTAAAGTCCAGCCTTGGTAAAAAAAAAAATGTATTGATATTACTGCTTTACACCAATATATTGCAAATTTAGTGACAGGTGTTCTTGTAAAAACTATATATATTTCCTTTTAGCAACTGTAATGGTTAATGTGTAAAGTCAAAAAGGATATACAACACTACTTAAACCTTTAAAGTTACTCACCCATGAAATACTGCAAGTGCTTTGGTTGCACAGTGACATCTAGCGGTAAAATGTGGTACTTTAATTGAGCTTGTGAGAGATTCAAATCACCTTCAAAAATCACTTTAAACTTTGTTTTAGCTTCACTTCATTAGAAGTTATCTGGCTGAGCAACATCGACACTGTAAGAGTGACCTGGACCAGACGCAAATGGAAGAAGATATGATACTTGAAGCAAACAGGTAGACCTTTTAGAAATGCTCCAGCTTTGATTTTTATGTTTTTAAGTGTCACTGAAGAATCATCACACACCTGAGCCTGTGTTCTTTGAATTATGTGCCATAGATATGCAATGGCGTCACATTTCCTTTGGGGACTTTGGTCCATCATTCAAGCTAAGATATCCAAGATTGAGTTTGGATACATGGTAAGGGTTTGTTTTGGGTTTTCGGCACATGACCCAAATTTCTTTTTGAATGGTTAAAGCTTTCAATGGTGCTGACTTTTTAAAAGTCAAAAGTCTGTTTGTTTTGTTTTTTTATATCAAGGTTACTCTTAATTTCAATGGCGCAAATATTTGCTTAAATTAAATTTTCTCTCCCTCTCACCATCTCTGGTTCTCAGCAGAAACTAAATGCAAAAATAAAGCACATACTTTCTCTCCTGAAAAGCACATTCCCCTATTTTTATGATTATAATGCTTGATAAAACTAAACTTGATCTTTTATTCCACCTTTTTTGTTTTAAGTCTGTAGTTACTGTTTGTTTATATATATATATATATATATATATATATATATATATATTAACTGAGCTACACACATACACTTCACAAACTCAACAGCTTCTGTAACATGTGGTAACTTTAATGCAGTTTAATGCAGACAATTAAAATTTGTTTCAAAATTCAACTCCAGGTTTGCAAATGTTTATCTTTGCAGGATTATGCTCAGAGCCGTTTTGATGCCTACTTCAAGCAGAAGAAGCTCTACGCTTGAATCCCTCCAATACGAAAATCCGATTGTAGCGTCTTTGACTGATATCTCCTTTCCAGCTTTTCTCATACCATTAGTTTTTCTTTTTTTTTATGTGTGTATTTTTATGGTTTGTGAATGTAAAAAAGTTGGTTTGAGGAAATGCACAGAAATTCTATGAGTAGATTTTTGGCTATTTAAGATGCCCAGTTTTTATTCATCTCTCTTCTTTGGACCACTTTGCGATACTCATGTATGGAAAGTTTTGTCTGCATTTTTAATGGTTTTCTGAAGTAACTCCAAATTCCAGGGTTTTTAGTATAAAAGGCTTTTGTTTTACCCATTACTGTTGTTTTTTTAGTATATCTACCTCAGTTATTTTAATGTTCACTCTACATTAGGAGGTATACAGTCCTAACAGTAATCATTACTAATTCAATCTCTTTGTGTCTGAACATATAAGGGCATATAAGTGCTATTTTGTACTGTATCACAATAGTCAGCAGTACTGCTTATGCAACCGTTTGAACAAACGTACGTTTTATTATTATTATCAGTTTTGCCTTGTTTTTGTTTTATCAAGTACTACTTGATGCTCTCTGATTCTACGGTTTATGTTATTATGAAATATGTAAACAAAGTTCCTTCTTGTCTAAAATGGTTCGTTAATTCAAATTATGTACAACAATCACCGTAACTTCATGTTTGTTTAAAGACTGAATGTGGCAGTTTTTGTCTTTTCTAGAGAATTGTCTCTATAAAGTGTTTTATTTATTAAAACTGATCCGTGAACAATTAAAATGTAATGATGGAATTTTAGTAAATCATTGTCTCCTGTTTTAAACCACTCTGGTTGCAAGGTCATTCTGTAACGACGTTTAAATGCTTCTTGTTTTTGTTTATGTTTGTTTCACTAACAAGAAAAATCCTAAATCTATTAAAAATCTGTGCTCAGAATCCACATCACTGATTGTCAAATGTAGTTTTATTCATAAATACACTTTCAGTGCATCGGGATAATATGGATTGCATTGGAATAAGAAAAAATGGAACTAAAACTGGAAAATTAGTTTCAATCCAAACAAATTTAAATATTGAATGTTTTTGTTGTTTATTTTAATGATATGGTTTATAGTTTATAAAAACCTGAATTTAGTTTATTAGAAAAGGGTTTTTTGAAAGCGATACTGAGCCTACTGAAAACGCTCCATGTACTTTATGGCATTCACATTCAATACATGGCAATGACTTCTTTTGAATTAATGGTTGCATGACACTGCTGAGATGCCCAGATCACTTAAAAAGAGGCCTTTAGTTCATCTGATCTGTTACCACTGCTTTCTCATTTCCCTCTTCACAATACTCTATATATTCTGTATAGGGTTAGGTCAGGCAAACGTAATGTGTCCTGCTAAAAAAATGAAATATATTCTTTCTTTAAATCTTTCAACAGAGAGAAGAACAAAATGCACTAAAGGTCACAATTGGATAGCAATGTTGTCTAATTGTGCCTGCCTGTGGATGGCCGTCTCCACAGCTGCTTATGTAGGACTACATTTATTCATTCACTGATTCATGCACACGTTCACACGCTTATAGGCCTTTATATAAAGTTTCCTTATTGCTTGACTTGGTCTCTGCACTCAATTAACAAAAGTTTTACATTACATTTGCTGCCAGCCAGGATAATTAAATAAATGCTTGAAATATACAGCTAATATCAAATGGGTTTTGCTCTCTAATAAGTGAAATAAATCAAACTTCTAATGGTATTTTGATTTACTCAAGTGCACTAGTTCTTTGAATCACTACTGATGACACGAGAGCAATGTGGGCTCCACTTAATCCCAGAGGGTTGACAGTTGCTCCACCCACAAGACCCTAAGAATAACCCAGCCAAAATGGACGGCTCTGCTCAAAGATCGAGGGACTTTCTGAAAAACTTTAGATCCAGTAGAGAATGAACAGAAGATCTACTGCTGAGTATTCTTTTACATGTATTTATGTTTTTGTATTTGCAGCTATGCTTGCACCTATTCTATATGCTTTTGGAATACCATAGTAATAGCTTTGGTGTTGTTCTGGTGAAAACAACATCACTTAATGATCTGAGAAACTTTAAAGAAATCAAGCTGATGACCACCATGCATTTTATTCTACCCTCCAGTCCGACTGTGGCGTTTTTACTCATACAAAACTGGGTTTAGGTGGAGAGTTTATAGTTCTGGGTGTTCAATTAAATCGTTTTTAGCTGCATTATAATGCTGTTTCAATTTCCTAAACTTAAGATCATCACCTGTTTCGTAACACTCATTGAGGGCTTAATCTCATTGTTTAAACATGGGATTAAAAAGCTGTTGGGTGTCAACGCAGTTGGTGACAACAGGACAGGATCTGAACAAATCCTTTATAGAAGATCACATCAAGCAGAATCAGAGGAGTGGGAGAACAATGAGGCCCTCCGCACGTATCCCCTGGTAGATGAAAATGGTACCATGGTTACAATCCACACCAGCACACATGACTTTCACGTGAGTACACGTCTGTTTGGAACTTTCCAAAGTAGCGCTTTAATCATACCCCAAGCTTAATAATTATTTCTGAAAGGTGGACCTCCAACGGCTTTCGGTATGCAGCAAATACTTCCAAGCTTTGTCCCAGTCCAGCATGAGAGAGACATCAGAGAGCCTCATTGTTCTGGAGCAGGTGTCCTCTGACATTTTCCACAATTTTCTTGAGTTCTGTTTCAATCAAAATTTTAAAGTGCCGCCACAGGAACTGGGAGCACACATTCAGGTCTATGGCCGTCTTAAAGAAGCCATCTTGGTCAATACTGCATATCATTTCAGGTTTCGTGCAGCAAAACTCCTTTTGTCTTTTCTGCTCCTAAGGTGGGAAGCTATCTAATGGCTGAGGCTTTCGTCTTGAGATGCCTGTTTGCCCTGACACATGAACTCAGTCCGTCTAATTGCCTACTATACTTGAGCCTTGCTCAGGAGATGTTCTGTTTAGAGCTGAAGAACACGGTGTTCAACTATTTGAGTAGGAACCTGTTTGACCTCCCTCATATAATAAGGTATGCGTTGTTACAATTGACTGGTTTTCTGAAATTTTTGAAATCACAGAGACGGATTAATTCATCAGGTGTCTCAGTGATGAGGAAAGGGACGAAGTCATCAACCAAAGAGTAAAAGGACGACGGCGCCTGTGCAGCTTGCGGAAAGAAAACCTAACTTCCTGGAAAGATCCAAAAACAGAGTGTTCCCGCCACATTTACGCCATGAAAGGGTCAGAAGACAGTGGTAACTGGTACCCAGTTACAGAGCTTCCCTTCAGTTCGGACAAGTGGTCCTTTACCGCAGTCGTGCTGTATAATTACCTGTATGTCATTGGTGGCTACAGGCAGCGTATAAAAAGAGGCTGGGAGTTCACTATGGCTTCTTATAGGTTTAATCCCTTTAACAATTCATGGGTGGTTTCATCACCTCTTATAAAGGTATAACACTTCTGTGACTCAGTAATATGTTTGGTTTTCTTGTCTAAAATTAATAATGTTGTCTTTTCCTTCAAGTTATGACCATTAACTGTTTACAGCACAGAAGGCACTTCAGTGCAGTGGCCTGCCAAGGCTTTATTTACGCCATTGGAGGCTGGTATTTGGATTCTCTGGTCACTCCAGACTCCAGCACAAATATGTACACCGCTGTGGAGCGATATGATCCATGGGAGGATACATGGAGGTTTGTGCTCTTATGGAATAGCTAGCAGGGGTGTAATAGTCCTAGCCACAAGTTTACATTTACCATTCATAAGTAATAATATGATTTATGGTTTCATAATATTTTGATAATGTGATAATGGACACAATTCAGTCTTTTCTGGAAAATGATCCCACACAAATTTCCAAACTGGTTGTAGAAGTATATAAAAAAAGGCTACTACTAGGTTTCTAGACTCTCCCTCCCCTTTTAAAAAAGAAAGTCAACACCATGCCAGAAAAGGAACCATTAGGTTTTTATTAGCTCTATATGGAGCTCCAATACGAAGAAGCAGTGAAACATAAAGACAGAATTAGACCACAAACTTATTGATGGCTACACGTTACTTTAGGGAATTTATGCTTGAAGAAGTGGGGTTATATGTACAATTATCAATCTAATGGTTAGAGAAAATCTATTAAAAATGTATTAAAATCATGAAACCCAGTTTTGGAAATTCCCTGAACTTGACAGTTGTATCATCATTCTGTCCTGAAAAAGAGGATGAAATGTATAGCTAAAAGCCAAAAATGTAACATTCATGCTAATAATGTTAACTTATTCTAATAAGGATATTTGTTTTATTTGCTTCCTTTAGTCATTCACATAATTTCTGTCCCAGGTTTGTGTCCCCATTACCACTCAGCGACTTCCAGTTCACCATTTCGCTATCCCATGATGTCCCCCTTGCTACCAGCCTTGGAGAGAGTGTGTATGTGCTGGGGATCATTCAGAGGACAGGAGAGAAATTATTACTGCAATACAACACAAAGCAAGGTGCAGGAAATGAACAGTGAACCCTTGTCTCCTTCTAATTGCTCTGACTGCTGCTGGTAAGACATTCACGAATCAACATCGGTGCTGTCTGTATTTCCTAGACTCGTGGTGCGAACTGCTTCCCACCTTGACAAGAGCTGATGTAGATATCTTTACACTTTACTTCCTGGGACCTGCTGACAAGCTGCTCATTATTGGTGGAAACAACTCGGGCAATGTGATCACATCATTCTGCGTGAAATCCAAAAAATGGGGGCAGGTAAAGATTACCAGAAGTTATCTAATCTAGTTAGTTGTGCAGAAGTACCTGCCATATTCATTCAAACATTTAATTTTTTTTTTCCACAGATCCACAGAACAGACAAAGTTTCAATTGCTGGACAGGGTATTGTTGACGGTGACCAGCTGCTGATGCCCAGTATTGACCACAACACTGTCATAAGGCTGGATCTCCAAACCCTGACCATTAAGATACTCCCCCCTTTACCTGTCCCTACCCATTATGAGGCTATATTTTATCTTTACTTTTAATGTCATATTGCATTACATTACCTAGTATGTTCCTATGTTTATCAATGAATGTTATGTTGATTTAAAAATGATAAAAAAATGCATTTTAACATTACTGGCTTTTTTGGCTTAATAACTCCCTACCACAGTTGATAAACTGTGGTAGGGAGTTATTAAGCTACTAATCTACTTCATCTAAAATGTCACTAAAACAATGAAGAAAAGAGAAGATGGAGGAAAAGAATATTTCAGACTGGAAGAGTTTGGCTCCTTTTTTTGTGTGTTCAGTAATTCATAATGCTGGGGTCTTTGTTCTGTATGTTTGTGCTATTTTTAAACTATGTTCACTCAGCATCATTACATTGAGTTAAAAACCTGTCCAATAAAGGCAACCAGAAACCAGCTGCTTGCTTTCTGATATATGAAGATCTCCTTAGCTATATTAACAACATGATGTTATCATGTTACTGCTAAGTGTACCTTGTGTTTCCCATTGGATGAGTAAATGTTTAAAACTCCCAGAATCAAGACCGTGATTGAGCAGAGACCTTTTTAAGCCCATTTTTTACATTTAGTAAAGTTTTCCCAATGACTTTAACCAATGCCCCACACCTCATACTTGATCACAGGTGGAGAATGTAACCTTTGTGTGGGAAAAGGAAACCTTATGTCGATCTCACTCAAACATGGGTTTCACATGTTAGGTTTTTTTACCATGTTCCAAATCCACATGTATCCCTGAAAGTGTTTAAAGATGTCGTTACCAAAAAAGCTCTTTTTTTAAAGTAGCAAACACATTTAACTTCACATGTTCATTCCAGTATTTTAAACAAAACTTCAAGTATTGACTATTTTATTAAAAAGTGTAAATTGTGTGGGATGGTAAAAAAAAAAAAAGTATAAATTTAATATGAAGAAGCTCATTAGAGGTATCTTTATTTTATTTTTTTGAGTGGCATTTGTTCAATATGTGTTTGATTATCTCAGTAATATCCCATTTAATAACTTTGCTGAGTTAAATAATATTATGTTGGGGAATTAGGTGAAATGTCACAGGGATCACATTCAGATTACGTAGCAGGGATCTCAGAGAACACCAGGTCAGGCGCTTTCTGTGTTTAGTGTCTGGTTACAAAGAGAGGCATGTTGTGGGTGAGGGAGGACATGGTTGGTGGTTAGAGAAGCGCAGAAAACAGCGACAATACTCATTACCTGAGTAGAGCCACCTCAAGGACACAGAAGACTCCAGCTTCTTTACAGAAGAAACGATCTGGCTTTGTGCTGCAGACCTGACTGTGTGGCTTTCTGTCTGGTCTAAACATAGGTAAAGTATCCTACTGCTCTTTAAATGCATTTTATTCTAAAAGGAGCAACAAGAACCTTAAGTTTTATTCATATATAAAGAACCTGAAGATGTAAATAAGATAGTGCCTTCAAGTGAAGTGGTGCTGCTCTCTATGTAAAGATGTTTTAACAAACTGTGCGAGAAAATGTCAGTGATTGCACTGAAAGAATGTATTTATAAATTACATCATACCAATAACTTTTGCAAATTACCTCTTTTTTATAATTAATCTAGAAGGTTTTGCCTCTAATTTTTGATTGTACTCTGTGTTTATATTGCCATTCCTTTTTGAGTCCTTCTGCACATGCTCTGCTGGTGTACCACTATATCTGGCCATTGAACTTTGTCCCAGTTGGGAATCGTTCAGTCATGTGACAATGGAAAAAGTTTTACCAGACCAGCCTCTCCAAACATAATATGCAGGGATGTTGTTAGGCCGAATATTGCCGTTTAAGATTTCTGAATGACGTGACACGTAGAAGTCAGTTGTTTTAACTTCACTGTGGTTTTATTTTATTAATGAACATGTCCGATCTGCAACCCCTCCCACTTCTCACTTTTCCCACCTTGCTTTTTAAAAGCACACAGAGAGTACAAAGTCAGTTTTTACAATCAAAGCAATAACTTAAAAGAGAAACAACTGTGTGAGAGGGGCAATAAGGAGTATATACAGCATTATTATTTTTTTTGGCCCAAAAGCTAAGTGTTAAAGAACATCAGCAGAATGGCAGCTTGGGTTTAATCTCCATAATGACCATTCCTCCTTGCTAAAGTAAATGAAATGATTGCACAATGTAATATTTAGGCTCCAAAAAGGTAAATTAACATTTAAAACGAATGAAAATATGTTCTTAAATATCTTCGACGTAATGTTGTTGTATTTTGTGGTATTTTCGTACTCTAACAGTAACATGTGTTTTATAATTTATTACAGAGCTAATGCTAAGTTTAAAATAGAAAAAAAATTATTTACAGTGGAAAATATGAAACTACACAGTTTCCTGATAGCTTGTTGTTTCTTCCTTATCCTTGTTAGTAATATAGAAAAATGGCCGAGGCCCATCAGGCTGTGGGCTTCCAGTTCACTGTGCGCCCAGATGGTGTTGACCTGACGCTTAGTCAGGAGGTGATCAAAAACATCTACCTGTCTGGAGTGAATGCCTGGAAGAAGAAAGCCATTCAATTCAAGGTACAATAAACGATTTGAACAAAGTTGTCTATGTTTAAAACCATTTGAATCATCCAATAAGTTTATGGTTTGCTAGCTTTTATGTTTGAAATCACTAAAAATATTTTCTTTATGTTGAACACAGGTAAAAATATAATATATTTGTTTTTTACAGAATGGAATACTGACTGGAGTTTACCCTGCCAGTCCATCCAGTTGGCTGATAGTTGTGATTGCCATGATGAGTTCCTTGTACACTCACATAGATCCTTCTCGAGGAATGATAGAAGCCATAAAGGAACGTCTGCCTTACAAGTCAGTACCCTATACAATCGAAAATCTTCACGTCACTCATAGCTTTTTTTAAATATCCTAAAACAGAAGTCTCCAACCCTAGTCCTCGAGACCAACTGTCTTGCAAGTTTTGGATGCATCCTTTGTCCAACACGGTTGCATCAAATGATTGAGTATGTTCAGTACATTTTGGAAAAAGCCTAATAATGAGCCATTCATTTGATTTAGGTGTGTTGAAACAGGGCTGCATCTAAAACCTACAGCGCAGTAGCTGTTGAGTACCAGGTTTGTGGAACCCTGTTCGGTGGTGTGTAATGTGTATTATTTTCTCAAAACTATTCGATCTGTATGTTTTAATGTACATCTTTAAGACTTCTGACAGTTTTCTCTCATCTGAATAGGGACTCCATCTCAGTACAGGCCAGAGCGGTGTTGAGCGCCATCCTGTTTGCCACGGGACTCTGGCTCTTCTTCATCTACCTCATGAGATTCACGCTGAAGGCTCTTCTTTCCTACCACGGATGGATTTTTGAATCCCATGGAAAAATGAGGACGTCTACCAAACTGTGGCTGGTAGGTTTGCCTTATTCAATTTCCCTTACCCAGTCTAAATCTTCTTTTACTATTTGTGTTAGTGACTGACCTTCGTCCACCATGGGTAAAATCAGATACCTATTAGGAATGATTGGAAGGTAAATGGAAATGCATTTGATTAATTAGTTTCAATTAATTGATAATTTTCTATTTTCCAACCAGAGGCTGGTAAAGATGTTCTCTGGACGAAGGCCATTACTGTACAGCTTCCAGGCTGCCTTACCTCGACTACCTGTTCCCAGTGTAAATGATACAATTCAGAGGGTTTGTGAGGCTCATAAATAACACACAAATAACATGATATAAGTGGTTCTGTTTTATTTGTAGGTCTTGGATATTTCTGCAGCTATTTATGTACCTTCATCGTCATAGCCCTGTCATTCAGTTTTTAAACATTTGATATGTGCAGCCTTTAATATACACATGCAAAGGTTAAACAAACTGTTTCAGTTTAATGTCTTGCCCCATGTTCACGTTTATAGCAGCCTTAGTTGAAGTCGTAAAAGTCAAAGTTTGTCTTGCCAATATAAAATGTGATGCAACCTGAATATTCTCCAGGATTTTGTGTTTCTACACAACAGTCCTGCATCCTCTCGACTTCATTTAGTACAACTTTTCCACAGTATCTCGAGTCAGTGCGCTCTTTGCTGGACGGTGAACAATACAACCAAAGAGAGATTTTGGCAAATAACTTTAAAGAAACCGAAGCAGCTCAGCTCCAGAGATACCTCGTTTTAAAATCCTGGTGGGCAACAAATTATGTGAGTGATCTTTACACATTTTATGAAATTATATCCTAAATTCACTCAATGTGAATATGTTTCTGTCTTAATAATGCTCTTACATCTAAAGGTAAGTGACTGGTGGGAGGAATACATCTACTTAAGGAGCAGAAGTCCCATAATGGTGAACAGCAACTTTTATATCATGGTAAGTTAAATTTAGCTCATGTTCGTTTTATTTAAAAGGAACTCCAAGTTTTTTTTTTTCAAGACATTGTTGTTTTTTACCAATAAACAAATACAACCAAATGTTTTGAACAGCAATAAAGATTGATGTGAGCATCTAATTTGTGATCTGATGTCTCTGATTGATCTGTTTTCCTTAAGGACCTTCTGTATGTGACCCCAACACACCGTCAGGCTGCTCGAGCAGGAAATGTGGTTCATGCCATGCTCCAATACAGGAGGAAGCTGGAGCGTGGTGAACATGCACCGGTAATCTGTCAGTTTTGTTTTTTTTAAAGCACAAACTTATTGCAGAAAATTGATCCTGAAGGATGTTCAGTCAGTTGTTTCAGTGAATATCAGATAGGAAAAAAGATGGTGATAATACAAAGATGACCATTGTATCCTGAAGAGAAGGAGGGTGTGAGAAAAACTTTTCCAGTAGCTTTTATCCCCAATGTCATTCTTTTGGTTTCTATCTAAATCCTTTTTTCATAGTTGAGGGGCAAGACTGTGGATCAACAGGTAAATCTCTTCACAGTGACAGATCGATAAAGTGCCCCCCATACCTGCAAAGGCAGCAAAAATCCGCCCATTGTTCTCCTGCTCCGTTTTTCCTTTATTAACTAACAAGACCCCAAGATGATTGAGCCATTCCAATTGGGGCAGAACCTCATGCTTGACCTGGAAAAGACATTCTACCGTTTTTCGCCACAAGGCCATAGCCTCAAATTTGGAGGTTCTGGTCTTCATCCCTGCCGCTTCCCACTTAGCTGCAAACTGCGCCAGTGAAAGCTGGAGATCGTTGTCTGATGGAGCCAACAGGATCATGTCATCTGCAAAAAGTAGAAACCTGATCCTAAGGCCACCAAAGCAAATAACTTCCACACCTTACCTGTGTCAAGAAGCTACATTCATAAATTTTATGAACAGAATTGGTGACAAATAACAAACTTGGATTTTACATGTTTTTTTCAGCTAAAACAACTCTCTGAATATCCTCCTACCCTATTGATAAGTTATTCATTTTTAATAACTTTAACAACCACAATGTTAATTGACGGATGATGAAGACGATGTCCCGATCCTTTTTCTTTGTTACCAGTTAAGGGCATCGGGAACTGTTCCAATGTGTTCAACTCAGATGGAGAGAATGTTTAACACAACTCGCATCCCTGGTATAGAGACAGGTAAGAACATAAATGTATCAAACCATTTATCACCAAACATAAAAACACATTTGCTTGAAAACGAATAGCATCAACCATTTAAGATTATATGTAGAGTAAAATAATATGTAAATAAAGTTACACTAAATAAGACCAGCATGTAGTGTACTAACTTACCGTTAAGGTTTTTTGAGCCAATTACCAGATAGAAACTAATAGTGTTGCATGTTGTACACTTCCGATCCATTACGCCTCTCTTGAGACTTTTTATTTTCTTGTTGAGTATAATCCAAGTATAAATGTACCTTTCTACTCTTTCTGCAGATTTCGTACAGCACCTAAAAGACCGAAAGCATCTCATTGTCTTCCATAAAGGCCGCTTCTTCCAAGTGTGGCTGTATACAGGGGGGCGTCACCTATTGCCTAGTGAACTGGAGACCCAGTTTCAAAGGATTCTCAATGATACGTCGGAGCCCCAGCCAGGAGAACTGAAACTAGCTGCCCTTACTGCAGGAGAAAGGCATGTTTATTTACACATATGTACAGGTCTCAGACCCTCTCACCTGTTTTAGGTATACGCTACTTATGCACTCTGTTTTCCAGGGTTCCTTGGGCACGTGCTCGTTTGAAATACTTCAGCCACGGAGTGAACAAGGTGTCCCTGGATGCCATTGAGTCGGCTGCATTCTTCCTGACATTTGATGAGGAGCCAAAGGGTTATGACCCAGCAAAGGCTAATTCGCTGGATATGTATGCCAAGTCCCTGCTGCATGGAAAATGTTATGACAGGTAGGCAAAATAGCCTCAGTTAAAATGTAACTTTTTAGTATGCTTTCATGGGGGGAAAAAAGACATTTTTATCATGTTTTATAGGTGGTTTGACAAGTCTTTCACCTTAGTCTCATATCCAAATGGAAAGATAGGAGTCAATATTGAACACTCTTGGGCCGATGCACCTATTGTTGGACACATGTGGGAGGTATAAAGAGCATTTTAGACATGAAAATTGAGAAAATGTAATATTACTTTTGTTTTTCAGCCAATATTTTGTGTGTGTTTGCAGCATGTTCTTGCAACCGACTGCTTTCATCTTGGCTACACAGAAGAGGGACATTGTAAAGGGGACGTGAACAGGGGCCTTCCTTCTCCCACTCGACTCCAGTGGCAGATTTCAGCAGAGGTAGAGTAAACTGCACCTAATAAACGTAACTGATCACGGGTCGTTATTTATCCTCTGGATTTTTCTCCCACGTCAGTGCCAAGATGTGATTCAAGATTCCTACCTTTTAGCCATGCGGCTTGCCGATGATGTGGACTTCCATGGCTATCTGTTCTCAGAGTTCGGTAAAGGCCTGATCAAGAAGTGCAGGACAAGTCCTGATGGCTTCATTCAGCTGGCTCTGCAGTTGGCGCAGTTCAGGGTTGGTCGGCACTCAGAAACATTTGCTTTCATTACGTTTGTTTCATCAAATCCCATCACACTTATTATTGTCTTAATAGGACCAGGGTGTGTTTTGTCTGACGTACGAATCGTCAATGACCCGCATGTTTAGAGATGGCCGGACGGAGACGGTGCGCTCCTGCACCGCTGAGGCTGTTGCTTTTGTCCGGGCCATGGGGGATTCAGGTGCACCGGTAAGGAAAACCAACAAACATGCAATGGAAACTCACTGGGTACAAAACATCTAACTGGATTTTAAATAAACAATAAAAAACAAGGAGTTTATTTCTGTTGTTAAGTTCATGTGAAAATGATGACACGTCAAGAACTACATTAACAGAAAAAAATGTGTAGATAAATATGTACGTTTGCAATGAAATAATATAAATATGCGTTTTTCCTAAATTACAATTTAAAACTATTTTCTAAATACTAACATGCACATGCTTTTTTGTTTTACAGAAAAAGTTATCTGATATTTTATCTGAAATTAAATTCTTCTCAATTATGTTTGGTTTTGTATAAAAGGATCAAGTAAATTACTAATCGCCTGCTGGTCCCTCTGAACAGACGGCCCACAAACTTGCACTGTTTCGAAAAGCAGCGGAAAAGCATCAGAACATGTACCGTCTTGCCATGACGGGCTCTGGCATCGACCGACACCTCTTCTGCCTTTACATCGTCTCCAAGTACCTCGGTGTTGAATCCCCATTCCTAAAGAAGGTTAGACCTGCAATCTAATCATTTCTATTTTGTTGGTTGCTTCCTCAAACACACCTGTCCACCTTTCGATCCCCATACTTCCAGGTGCTTTCGGAGCCATGGAAGCTGTCGACCAGCCAGACTCCTCAGCAGCAGCTTAATTTGGTTGATATCAACAAGTTTCCTAAATATGTGGGAGCTGGAGGTGGATTTGGCCCAGTAAGTACTTAATCAACCGATTAAAACAGGTTAATGTTGATTATAACTGCCGGCCCTTCACACCCTCAGGTGGCAGATGATGGATATGGTGTGTCTTATATCATCGTTGGGGAAAATCTCATTACATTCCACATCTCCAGCAAGTTCTCCAGTCCTGACACAGTAAGGATTTTATATTATCGATCCACCTGAAGGGAAAAAGTCCTCATTATGTCTCTCTAAGTCTCTTCTCTCTGTTTTCGCCTTCTCTCTGTAAAACTGCAGGACTCCAGTCGGTTTGGTCAGCACATTCGGAAAGCCATGATTGACATTCAGGCACTTTTCAAGCCAGAGAGTGATAAGAAAACGATGGAGAATGGAAATTGTGTGCATCTGCAAAATGGGAAAAAGCACATGTAGGACTCTGCGGAGCGGGGTTTTGTTGGTGTGCTTCACTCAGCTGAAAGAATTGCACTTTTACTTTTCTGTTGAGCCACATCACAGGAGCTGGGCATTCCACTCAAATAGGGAGTGGGACATTCTAATTTAATATTTTATTTTTTTCTTGGCAGTGTATGCCGACTGTAAACCTAATCCGATCTCATGTGACAAACAAAAATAGATTCTGGGTTCGGCATTGTTGATGCTTACAAATACTAAACATGTTTGGTGTTTTTGTTGATGAGCCTGGGCTGTATAAAATAATTTGTGACCTCACACTTTATGAGAATTTGCTTGTAAAATAAGAAAGTATGTCGTTTAATGTAAATAAAATATATAAATACGTTGGAGTGCACAAAACATCTTTAAGGCCGCCCATCTCATTAGAGGTCAAAAGGTTAAGATGATAATGTATGAAAGAAGTTGGTGTGACTTCATTTTGATTTGAACTTTAAAAAAAACAAACAAAAAAGGATTGAGTAACTGATCCACCATTTAAAATACAATCATGTCTACATACTGTAAGGACCCATTCATTTCTGTCTATATTTATTATCACCACGTGTTATAGGTAATGAAAGTCTCAACCATGCTCCACTATGTTCCTTCAAATCTAAAGTGAACTGTCATTTTCCAAGAAATATTTAAGTACTTCATGTTTCCTTCTGATGACAAGCTGTATGGAGATGCTGGATTTGGTGCCACATGGTCTCCGGGTGTAGCAACACCTGCTTTAATGACAGCGCTACCCCTGTTTGGTAGGCCAGGAAACTCATTATAATGCAGAGGAACAGTCAGCAGAGCATCAACCCAATGTAACGTTGAGGTAGCAGTCCCTGCAAAAATGTATTGTTTAATTGTAGTATTTTGTTTTTAAGTGACACAATTTTAGTTTTTTATTAGGTAAAAGCCGTGGTCATCGAAACAAACAGATGTACATGGATTTGTGTTTAATAAATCTAATGGTTTGTGATGTTCTGTAAATTAAGAGGTATTCACACACGTTAAATTAAACAATTATTGTAAATTGCAATTAGGAGTGATAGAGTGGCAGCTTAATCTCTATTTCATCCCAACTTAATGCCAACTTTTTAATTGAAAAAATAAATCCATGGGTTTAAAAAATAACAGAAAACAAAGTTTTACAAAACATTTATTGTAAGGGGTTTGGTAGAGGGTACACCTTGTTTTTAACATTTCTTGAATGTCATCCAGATTGTTTTTACGTATCAGGAGAACGAAAATCTTGCCGGTCTTCAACCAGCCGAAGGTTCATAGTTGAGTTTTCTTTTATCACATCATCTGGCATCATCCATGTACCATGCACCAGAAGCCAGAGATAAACCGTTAAAGAGTTTTTTTCGTGGAAAGTTGTTGGGTTTTTTCAAACTTACAATGGAAATTACATCATATTACTGTAAATATGATGGCAAACTAGGAATGATGGAATTTTCTCCCAACGTCTTAAAAAAATAATCTATAACATATGAAGAAAGCACAATGGTGTAGCTACAACTCAAACTTGCTTGATTAGTTTCAATTGCATGAGTGCAGCTGCAGAAATCGACCATCTTCTATTCGACAATTTATTAACATATTAGGGGATGATACAAAAGTCAAAGTAATAAAAATAAAAAAACACGTTATTCTGATTAAGCTGTGATTTTCGAGGCATCTGGAACAGTAACGAATTAAAACTAGGCCTTTAAACTGTACAAAGCAAATTAAAAGAACAAAAACAGCAAAAAATAATAGTGTGCTTTTTTAACGAGAGCAGGTTTAAAAGACTAAAGAGGCAACAGACTCCAGACTTCCAAAGATTCAAAATGAATCAACAGTATCAGATTATCGTCTTCATTATTACTCTCCTGTCAGATACTGCTTGCCAATCAAGCACTTAAACGATACAGGAACACCTTGTAAATGGATCACGAGTGTGCTCTAGTTCTTGCCAATTTGTTTTCATGGGTAAGCTGCTGCTTGAGTCCACTGGGTGGCGACAGAACCTTGAGAAGCCGCTGTGTGGGGCTGTTTCCACGTTGATGCATGCCAACACAGTCTTTGTTGTGTGTTTTTTTTCTTCTCTTTAGCTATCTTGTGTGTATTTGTCAACAGTCTACGATGGTTTTGTAGTTTATAGATCTAAAAAAAAACTCTCAACAGAGATTTTACGTGTACGGGTCTATGAGGCAACAAGTCCAAGATTAGGAGGTTGCGCCGGGCGTCGGGTTGACGTTCTGCGTGGCTGCCTGTGGCGCCACCTCGATGATTCGCGGCTTGTCGATGATGCGGGCGGTGCGATTTCCTTTCTCTACAATCCCGATGATCCAGGCTTGGTGGCCCTCGCCGTATTTTGGAGACTTGATCTCGGCACAGAAGCGGGCTGCCTGCTCCCGGGGCAGACAGATGAGGAGGCCTCCTTTGAAGGAGAAAGAAAAAAAAAAACAGGAATCTGTCAGTGTTTTTCAGCAACACCGCTTGATTTAAGGATGTTGAACGTAACATATTCTGGCTAATAATATTACATACTAGATAAGAAATAATAAAAAAATAATTTGTGAGGGCAATATATGAATATTGCCCTCACAAATGCTGCAAAACACAGTTTAAAGAGCAATATTGGTTGGCTGATATAAACAAAATGTTACAAATTTGAATTTTACATGATAATGTAGTATTTGGCCAGTTAAGACTGTAACAGCAGAAGATGCTAATACTGGACACCAACGATATTGCTCCCAACTGCTAAAGGTCATGGCAAGAAGCAACACACAGACAAGAGGGAGAAGAGACAAGAAAATAAGCATTTATAGGTTGTTTATTTCAATCTTTACCCAAGTATCACCATTGCTAGATTTCCTAATATCCTTCATCCATAACTGGACTGCAGTAATATTACACTATGAGTATTAAAAAGAAAGGACGTAGATAGTAGCATTTGCAAAAGTTTTAAATCGTGCTACCTTCCTAGGACATGGTCATCAATGGCAAACATTGCAAGTGAAAAATCAGGCAACATAAATCAAACAACTCAACAAGCGACCGCTACCGATGTATCCAAAGAGTTTTTAAACTACTTTGAAAATCCATAAAACCTATTCTGAAATATGCAGTTCATTGAATACGATTTTAAAGTTACTCTATGGAGTATTAATAACAAAACTACCCCGTCACTAATACAACGGTGCACTGTAGGTCAGCTGGCTGAAAGATGAATGCTACGCTTTCCCTTCCTTACAAGAGAGACAATTTTAACTTATACTTAATCACATTTGACATTTTAATTTCAAGTTAAAGCTAAAATTGTAGAAAATGGAGTAAGACAAAGTCTGAAAACGCAAAAATTCTGCTAATTGCACTTTAAAATGTGTGTTCTTTTTTTTTTTTTTTTACATAGGACAGGTGACAAAACAACTTAAAGCTGTTTCCTGAAGATGGTTAGCCTATAGATTTGTTATTATCATTATTCTATCTTTTTATACTACAGATGGATGACTTTCTGAAATTATTCATAATTAAAGTCCTTCTGTTTGATCAAAGCTCAGGACTTTCTGACCTTAACTTTAAAACTGTACATTTTTAGAGGTAATATCAGAACACCAATCTTTACAGACCTGATGTCTCTGGGCAGGTGCCGTGCATGAGTCCAAACATGTTCCCGCAGGCCTTGGACACGGCGGCCATCTTGGCAAGCACTGGGAGATTGTGTATGACGAAGGAAACCTCGCTCCGCTGCTGCCGCGCCAGTGTCTGAGCGTGGCCGAGGATGCCGAACCCCGTGATGTCGGTGGCTGCGTGTGCGTTGAAGGTGTGCATCAGACCAGCCGCTGCAAAGTTGGACAGCGACAAAGGTCAGAAAGCGTCTGGGCGGATAATTCTCAGACCGGGTCTCATCGACCGAAGCTTGAAGCCTCTGCTTTTTACTTTTGGGTTCATAATAACCTAAACATAATGCTAATGCTTGACCTGGAGAAACCTACAAAAGTATGGCACAACTCAGCTCCAGCAGAGGGTGCTGTTTAATTATTCAGTACTTCTCAATGATTAATATTAATATTCATGTTAATATTAATGCATTGGCGATCAAGACGATCAAATCTAAAGTAGACTTTAATTTTTAAACCGCAGAGAATGAGAATTAGTCACGGGCGAACGGGTTTACCTGTACGGTTGAGTCGGGCCATGTTCAGCATAGCTTCATGGTAGGCCAGCTCCACGTCTTCCTGGGTTACAACCAGCTTGATCTTGTTCCACTTCTCGGGCTGACATGTGAACACAGGAAACACATCAGTAATCAACGTTCTAAGCAGAATAACAAAAAGGTTTCCCGGAATCAAAAACAAAAAAAATACAGGGAAGACTCACAATATCTAGCCACTGGTGAACTGCAACGGCCACCTGTGTCCCTAATGGTTTGGTCAGGACCAACACGTCCCCAGGCACTGCGTTATCTGGCCTGAGACAGAGGCATGACATCGTCATGTTTTTGGGTTTTTTTTAAACAAAAATGGAAAAGTCAAAGAGACTGAACACGTTAACAGAAACTTTTTCCTACATGATGAACTCATTGGGCTGACACACTGTCGTAGCGACTCCGCCCATCACCACCCAGGGGTTAACCACCGTTTGCCCCCCTGTGACGGATGTGCCTGCCTCCTCTGACGCGTCTTTGAATCCCTGAATGATTAGTGGCATGACTTTGTCTCTTTCCTGAAAACATACATAATGAATTGTAAGGAACAAAAAAAAACTAATGCAGAGATCACGGACTTTAGCAGATGCTACTACCGACACATCTCAAGAAACTCTTAAGATGAGCTAAAAAAACCTGATTTTCAAAGGCCCAGTTTGTTTTCTGAATTGCTGGCTTACTTTTTCGGACATCTTGTTGCTGACTCCCAGAAGCATCAGCATGTTGTCGCACTCCGTCACTCCCATGGCGTACAGGTCGCTTAGAACGTTGGCACAGGCAATTCTTCCCTACACATCAGAAACACTTAATATACATTTTGTAAAGTAACATCCACAAATCCTACTGTATTTTATGTATCAGACCAACAAACTATTTGAGAAATATCTATAGTGGAAATGAAATGATGCATGTCGATTTGTTTCAGAAATAAAAATGTTTCAAATGCGGGGCAGGTTTGCCAATTTTGGTCCAACATCTGCAAGTAAGACACACTCAGGAATCACTGTGGAAGTAAACGGGCCAATGAACGGCCCAATTTACTTGATGCTGTGTGAGACAGAAAGCTACAATAACTAAATAGCTACATAGTGAATACATTATGCCCACAATAAAACATAGTGTTGGCTGCTGTGGGATTACCATCCTGTCCCTAAAACAGAGACAGGAAAGTTTGATGGGAAGATGGATGGAGCTAAGCATATGCCAGTCTTGGAAGAAAGCCTATTTGAAGTTGCAAAACACTTGGAACTGAGACAGAGGTAATAAAAAAAAAACATATAAGCAAAACTACGTTGGAATAGTTTAAGAACATAATAGATTGGCCCTGTCAAAGTCCAGAACAAGCAACAGTTTAAAATATATCTTACAAACAAACTATTTGATGTAGTCTGGTGAAGCTGGAGGAGACAAACCCTAAATTTGACTAAAGAGGGTTCTAAAGATGATAGAGGATTGGGTTGTGGGGGTGCTGAATGTGTCACACTTTATTCAAACTGCTGAATTATTTTCCTTCCACAATAATATACTACTTTGTGTTAGTTAATCTCCCACACATTGTTCATGTCAAATTTCCATACATTTCTGCTAGGACACATAAATACAAAACTTGCCACATGTGTTTATGACAGATATTTTAGCAATTGCTGACTAAAGGAAACAATACAGTCATAGGATAATAGAAAAATTTGGAAAGTTCAGGGAGTATGAACACTTGTCTGTATTTTTGCATTAAACACTACATACCAAGCAGAAATTCAAGTAAAGAGGAGCATCGTTACCATCATGTAGGGGTCGTCGACAATAGGATAGATATAATCTGTTGTCTGAACCAGAGAAAGTCCTCCATGTCTGAGGGGGATGACGCATGTGTCCATGCCTATGCCTTTAAAAAAAACACAAATCTTAGCATAGAGTAAAAGGGCAAAAGGGTCCTTAAAATAACGCTTTATTTTAAAATAATATCTAATTATGTCAACGCCGAAAGGCAACTACTTCCTTAAATCCCAATTAATACAGTTGGTTTAACCTTAAATATCATAGCTGTTCAAGTATTTCTGTTTAATACAAATTATCAAAAGGATGAGCAGAAGCTATCAGTGACACTTGAGGTGCGTTAAAAGACAAATGACAACATCCCAGTTTGGATACTCATTCATTCAATAACAAGACTAGCAAGACTAAGCTTTTATTGTAAATACTTGACGATATGTTTATCTGTTTTAACAGAAATAGGTCCTGGTGACATTAGCTTAAACTGGTTTCTATCACAGCAACAAAATCAGATCATCATTACCTAATCGAGGCATAACTGCTCCCAGGAACTGTTCATCCTCTTGATAGTGGTTCTCCTGTAAGGCCTCGAGTAACTTCTGTAAAACATCCTGGGGGACCTGAGATGAGCGGGAAAGCAGTGTCAAAAGTTATTGAATAGTCTCTTTGTTATATTACATCAATCACCTGTAAAACATTTTGTTTGGAATGTTCGATTTTGCTTGGGAGGGCGAACCTTGCAGCCTGTTCCCTTCAGCTCAGCAAATCGCGTGAGCCTGAAGTTCTTGTCCAGCTCATAGGTTTCGGGGTTAAAAGACTCCCTCACAGACATTTCTGATGGAACTCTGGGTCCACACCACTGAAACAACACAGACCAAAACACAAAATGAGGGGTGATAACATAAAAATCCCATCTTTACAGGAGGTTTCAAACTGAATAGGAATCAAAGAGGCTGCCTTTAGCACATGTTCAAAATTAACACACAAGGATAATAAAAAATCAAATGAAAACTGGTTTGTATATATACTCCTGGCAAAGGATGCATTGATTGTGAAATTCTGGGCCAATACCGATGTTTTTTTTTTTGTTGTTGTTGTTATTTATTCTGTCTTTGATGTCACAGAAACACTACTAAATATATTTACATGTCTTTCAGTTCTTCATCGTACTATTATTTAATGAACACACATTTAATTAGACACATTTATTAAATCAAAAACAACCTTTCTGTTGCGCCTGAGCACAGCGTTCATGCCACATTTTAAATCAGCATAAACATCGGCAACTGCCATCTGTGAATGTTATCCTTTTTTGCCATTGGCAGCTAACGAGCCGAACATCCGATGTTCGACCGATGCATCCCTACTCCTGGCCACTTTATTAGGCACATGTTGAATTTTTTAATACTACTAGAATAAAGCAATAACACGCTGGCAACTCAACGCGTTAAGGTTTCAAATGCCATGACGAGAACTTGCATTCAGGTTCTGTATCGGAATAATGGAAAGAAAATTGGATTCAAGTGATGTTTGTCATGTTTTAGGCCTTATTTCAGAAACTCCAGCTTTACTAGATTTTCCCCACACAACCATGTCAGGTTTGAAGAAACAGATATAGTGAGTGGCCAGGAAGTGGAAAAAAATAGAAGTCAGGGGTATGAAATTGGACTGCTTGGAGGTGATAGCAATTATCAGGTCAAACTCATACAGCAAAGGCATAAAAAAAAACACTTATTTTTTGGTTATGTACAACAAGCTAAACTTAAAATTCTATGGGCGACAGCGGACGACCAGGCCAGGTGTCACACCTGTCAGCTAAGATATGGGAAGGTGAGGCAAAAAAAATAAAGGCCTACATCTATCATGATAAGGCAATATGTCAAAAGTTCAAATCATCTCAAACTGGTTTCTTGAAACGTAACAATATGTTTACTTTACTCTGTACAACCGAATACCATTACAATGTGGTGGAAATGGGGATTCACAGCCTGGATGTGCAGCAGACAAATCCGCTGCAACCATTTCATCAAGTCACTATGTCCCTAAACCCCCAGAAAATATTTTACACACCTTTTTTGAATCGAAAAAGGACAAATTAAACCAGCGTGAAAGGACCAGGCAGTGTACCTAATAAAGTGGCAAAGTTGCCCTTTCCGAATGTGTTAATTACAATGATTAAAAATCTTTATTAAATGAGTTATCTTTAATATGCACACTCTTGAAGTTTAATTTTAAAAATTTAATTTGCCACAGACAGAAACAAAAAAAACAAAACAAAACACAGACAGTAACCTCTGGTTGGTTGTCAGGACAGCATTTAAGTTACCACTGTTCGGCTATATTTAAGTACAGGTCATGAAACTTTCTTAATATTTGTAGAAGACATACTGGGAAAAAAGAAATAAACTATTAATTGAATAATTTAATGAAGCATGTTTGTGTTTTGCAAAGGTCAGATTCTATGTCCACTGACATAGACAAGAAATCTTCTCACTTACTGAGTCTTGTGGTTTCAACTACTGGTGCTCCATTCTCTACATTATCCTTTGACAGACAGTATCAATATGTTACACTGTTCTGACTTTACAATTAGAGGTGTCCCAAATGAAATCATGATATTGATAAATAAATGATGGGCCTGCGTCTAGAAGTCTCAAAAACTAGTGTTTTGTTCCAGCATTTGATCTGGTCACAGAGCCAGGATCAGTACAACAGAGTCTTTAAAGAATAGGGGCGATGTTGTTAAAAAACAGCTGTTCTCGATTTGAGCATTATCACTTTATCAAGTCCCTTTTAACATCTCACACCACAAGAGTAGCAAAAGTGTGTTTGGTCGATAACGTATCACCTAAATATCGGTATCGGGCAAAATCGAAGACCGCAATATCTGTATCAGAATTGTAAATGTCGGAATGGTAAAGTGTTATAGCAAAGAAAGGCATCACCACATTAATTCAGAGAGGGAGTGTCTGTTTTTCTAATAAATAAACTCGTTTTTGCTATGATTGTGACTGTAAAACTGTGCCAACCAACACAGTCGCAGTTTATTGTGCAAAACTGGTGGAAGTTTGTTGAAAGGGGGG
>JAVLVB010000262.1:514131-534374 GCA_032876305.1 Orestias chungarensis
AAAAAAAAAAAAAAAAAGTTTAAGTACAAGTAGCAGTTCTTAAAATATTATTAGGAAAGCTGTGGGTACAATATAGAGGTAAAACATAGTGCATGTTGGGAATATAATTAGCTGCATGAAATTCTCAAATGTCACCGTTGGAAGGTAGCAAAGACTTGCTAGCTAATGAAGCAGAGCAGGCATAGTGGGAGTTTTAAAAAAGTGATTGAGATGAAAGTTAGAGTCAGTGTGAAGTCTGTCTGAGCAAAGAAATTATGTAAGTAGATGTAACAACATTATCACCTGCTGCAATTGTGTGCATGAAAGCCAAGCCGTCATGTGCCGAGATTCATGCGAAGTTGATACTTGTGGATGGACCATTTGAGGTTTCCTCTGCATCTGCAGCATCTGATAAGACAAAAAAAACAGCTGCTGAAAACGCTTATGTCACTTTGAATTTCTTCTCTTTAAATATTGATTAAATATAGCATAATATCCTAAAACTACATAAACAATACAATACAAATGCTATTCATATTTGTTTTTTTTAAGTCCTTTTGTTGATTTTTGAACATGTAAAGACATAACAGCAAACAACAGCAGCCCGCAATCCTGCAAATCGATAACAGACTCAATGCTCTCAAAAATATGATGTTATAAAATACAGATTGATAAAAAGAAATGAAGTCATCAGTTAGCAAATGCATTTATTATTTACTCAGGATATCTATCTGACATTTTTTTGATTAGAAAAAGTGTAAAAAATAAGGAAAAAGGAAAAAAACAAAACGTTTTGATACTTTATTAAATAATAATAAAAAATAAAAAAAACGTAGATGAAAGACCTCGTTTTAGCCTCCTCCTGGCAAGTTTGATCTGATCCTGGAGGATCTGCACCCAGTCTCGCGGTCCGGGCAGCTTCTCTATTCTGTGTTCAGTGCAGTATTTCTCTGTGAACACTGGACACAGATTACACCAAAAAGTAGAAAACACATTGTCTGCGCTGTAGTCAGGCCCATTCATATGTTTTTACACCTCACCTTTAATAGCGCCCACAATGTTCTGGTCCAAACCCTTGCGGTTGTCGTTGAGCCCTCGCTTCCTTTTTCCGTTTGGCAAAGAGTTAGCCAACGTGGGGTCGTCAAAAAAGGCACACACCTAAAAACACAGCACGACTCTTGGGTAAGTTTATCATCATAATAGCTTTTTTTGGTAAGCTGAAATATCACGTTGCACATAATGTTGAATTATTGTAATTATTTATATAATAACCACCCTTTTAAAAGGGGTGGGTATTAACACATTTTTATGTTTTAATTGAATATTCAAAGTTCACAAAAACAGATCTTTAAAATAATTTTCCAGTCTTTTTATGGTAGTAGAAAATATATGTATTTCTTTCATATTGATTTCAAATGCCTGTACTGTGTTTTTTTAATATATTTAGCCACACACAGCTAAATATTATGCAGACAAACTCTTTGATTTGATGATTGTGTACATTGTGTGAGATAGATTTAGTGTACCTAAGCATGCAATATAAAGACAGACAGATATTTGGAGTTTAAATTGAGACTGTGCATTACCAGAGAGGAGGCTGAATAATCCGATGGCGCATTCGCTTTTGAATTACACTGGACAATTTGTAGGAAAGGCAAGATAAGAGTTTCATTTTTTATGGTTGCTTGTTTAAAAGCCTAAACACATGTTGTCCACCTTAGAGAACATTTCTTAAAAACCGCACATACGCACCAGTTTCCGAAACAGCAGGCTTCCAGAACGTGTATAGTTGACCAAAATGGAGTCTAGCTGGGCCTTTGAGATAAAAACGTCATAATCCGCTGCGAGACGAACCTCAGACTGTGAGGGAGCGAACAAGAAAATGTAAAAACATTAAGTCTACCTGTTTGATGGATATACTGTAATAAAAACATAAGGATGGTTTTTAAAATACTTGATGAGACAACTAGTGCCCTCAAGGTAATGCATTTTCTACATCTGTAACTTATAAACAGCTTTAAAAAATTAGGCTTTTAATGTTAGATTGTTTTCAACAAATTAAGGACAGTAAACACAGAGGATCACGTATCGCTTTATATAAGTATTACCTCTAATGCCTGATGTTCTCCTAGTTGACTCAGAAGAGGAAAACATGTGCCAGAGTCTGCTACTTGATCGTTTTGAGCTGGCAGCGCAGAAACATCACAACTGATGGTAGAGCAGTGTAGTTCCTTACATTCCTCTATCTTCGCAGCTCGTACGGATTCTGTTTTCAGGGCCGAACCACTCGGAGAAGAAAGAGAAGCTCTTCTTGTACCACAAACACTCAGTGGAGCCGCTTTTAAAAGAGACTTCACGTGAGGCTGGCGTGATGACTTGACGCGTTCCCGTCTTTCAAATGTTCCTGAACAAACAATCAAACTTTTTTGTATTTTGTTTACTTTTTTTCTCTGTTTCCTATTGGAGTTGTATGCGCACGTTCTGACCTTTCTGAGACTGCATCAGCCTCCTCATTGCACGTAGCTCATGCAGTATCGCCTGCAAGGTGCCTCTACAGTTACACATGCAGCAAGGGATTTCTGCCACAGCAGGATGGAGCTCATCTGCTGGAAAGAGCATACATTTGTTAGTTTTCACTTTAAGACATTGTGCTTCGATAGATCCGTAAGTACAATGTGTATTATTTCTACAACATCTTGTTTCTGTTTGTAATAGTTATAGCAGCTCTTTCACTTTTTTACGTCAGTTACCTCAAAACAACATGTTTAAGTGCTTAATCATGAGGTCAAGGCTAGATGAGCAACTAAAAGAGTGGCTTTCTCCTGTTTAGCCGTTTTCTGACATCCCACCTTTTGTTTCACTGGGGTTTATTAAATGCTTTGTAGTGTTGGCAGCCTTCAGCCCTCTGGACCGGGTACTGTACTGGCCACAGGCCTGACCATTATGGATCGAAGTTGCGGATGCGGATGAGCGTGGAGGTTCTGGGTGTTCTGGAGAGCTCCAGCTTTGGGGGTCTTCTGACACAAGAGACATCCCTGGTGCTGAAGGTGTATAGTTCGGTTCGCCACCCTGGGGCTCCTTTGTTGAGCTGTTCTGCTCCGTCACCAGACGCTGATAGACCCTTCCAGTCCTGTCGCCGAGGAGCCCCATCATTCCAGTGGTTTGTTTCTTGATTTCCATGCTGTTTTTGCCCATCCAAACTACAGAAGGGGAATATAAAAGTGGGTATAAATAACGATATCTGCCAAAACAAGGGTTCCCATGAATGTTCAATATTTCAGAATTAGATGTTTTTATCTTCATTAGTAGAAGGATTTAGAGGAAAAATACAGAGGAGGACGATTAATCAGGATTTTCCAAGTAATACAGATTTTTGGTTTTCTTAAGTGTTAAACGCAGCTAAGGTAGAAAAAAAGAGTAAGTAAAAATTGGCTTGATTTTTGAATAATTGCTTGGTGCATCTATAGTAAAAGTACAAAATGTGATACAAACTTCAGACTTCTTTGACAATTAAAAAATATTGTGTCATATATTTTATAGCACGGGCTGCACAGTGGCGTCGTGGGTAGCACTGTTGCCATGCAGCAAGAACGTTCTGGTTCCATTCCAGACCTTGGGTCTTGGGTCTTTCTGCAAGGAGTTTGCATGTTCTCCCTGTGCATGTGTGGATTCTCTCCAGGTACTCTGGCTTCCTCCCACAGTCCAAAGATATGGTTGTTAGGTTGATTGGGCTCTCTAAATTGTCCTTAGGTGTGAGTGTGTGTATGAGTGGTTGTTTGTCCTGTATGTCTCTGTGTTGCCCTGCGATGGACTGGCGATCTATTCAGGTGGTACCCCTGCCTCTCGCCCCTTGGAAGCTGGAGATAGGCGCCAGCAGACCCGCCCGACCCCAATAAGGACAAAGGGTGTACAGAAAATGGATGGATGGATATTTTATAGCATTTTCCCCTTTTATTTGTTTTAACAGTTGTGTGTATTTGTGGTTAACTGAAAAAAACTCTAGTTAGCAAATTTTTTTTGTTTTTTAGCATAGTTAAACAATCTAGTTTCCTACTTTTCTGGGATTTTAATTACACTTGCATCTCTGCAGCTGGAGTTCATCCCATATGAAGAGACAAAATCTAGACATGAAACATAAGGGATTGTTGGTATATAAAATACGAATAAATGCTTAAAAACAATCAAGGAAAACATTTAATTGTTAGTAAATTGATTTGGATAATTGCAGTGCAGACTGATGGGTGTGAGGACCAGAAAGCTTCCACCTCTCTCTCTCCACCCATCCCATGAAGGAACCACCACCTGTGGGTGGCATAAAGTTCTCCATCGAGGTTTTTTTTTTTTTTTTCGTGGAGCTTCCATCTTCAGCAGAAAGTGAACATCTGAGGCTGTTGAACACATGTTCCCATTTCTGTTCTTTCCACATTCATTTAAACCTCGACGTAGGTGATGTATTCTTTTTTTTTTCTTCTTTCCTTTTGTTTTTAAATGATCTACACAGTATGTGGAGGATCAGCCGTGAGTGAAGTGCACCAGCCGCCGTGTCTGCTGCGTGGTCGTGGCGGTCGCCCTCGTCTCCTCGCTCTCGCGGCCAGACAGGCAGACAGCACAGGAGCGCGTCTTGCTTCTTACCTCCTTCATCCGTGACCAGTTTGAAGCTCTGAGACTTTCTCCTCCTCTTCCTCTCTGCAAACTCCATCCTTCCACGAAGAAAACGAATGGAATCACAAAGTAATCGGCGCAGTAAAGAAATAAAGATGACAGCCCGTCTGCTTCATTAATCAATTATCTCCTCCTCAGGCGGCGCTTCAGGTCAGGATTTCTGGGAGGAATCTCGCCTTTTTTCCCCCCAGCTTCGGTTCAGTCGGTAAACACTGTTATTGAACGTGGTCCTGTCGCCCAGCATGACGCTGCTCTTTCCCTTTCGCCATGTAAATACATTAATGACTTTAATATATCAAAAAAATATTCGTCACATATCCCTTTGCGCCACCTCATGGTATGTTTCATTTAGAGGCTCGAGCAGCACATCTCCCAAATCCCCACATCTGTGGGATCTGAAACACAAATAACTACTAAAACTATATTATTATTAGTAATATTATTGTTGTTGTTGTTGTTATCATTACCTCCTATGCAATGCATGATATAGATATATAGTTATTATTTTGCAATGCATATTTTTACTGCTATTCACCACTAAACTGGACTCCTTATATATTACTTATTATAAAAAAGTGAAGACTTCTTCTGTTCACTCTTCCCAGACATTAGAACAGCGTTTTTGAGGTTTCATCAAGATTTTTTATATATATAATATGAAAGGGGAATTTTCACACCAACTTTAAGTATTTTGCAGCCACCAGCAAGTTTTCTTGTAGCCTGTCATGTATTTAGTTTAAGTAATCTTCATCATCAATGTTCTGCAGCATGAAGCATGCATGACAAAAACTATTAGTCTAATTTGACCAAAATGACCTGCTGTTAGAAAAAGGAAAACAATAAGACAGCAACGAAGTTAAAAACTAAATGGGAAAGGAATATCCACAATATATGAAGATATTTCCAGAAGCTTTTAAAATGTTAGACAATGGAGTAAGTATGTCTTATTTTATGGATATACTTATTAAAACATGGGAGAAGCTAATGTAATATCGCCTGCTTTGTTTTATAAGTGGTATCTAGGTTATTCCTACCCATATAAAAATGTCAAGAGATGACTTAGCTGATAAAGTTGCTAAAATGCAGAACAAAAGATTTACAGAGTGAATGTAAGACTGAGTACGAGTAACGTTAAAAGTATAGCTTAAGATATACGTGAGGATGTGGAAGTCAAGGCTTTATATAATTATAGTATTTTATTAAAAAGGTGAAGAGTTTTAAGAGTCAAAACAGAAAGAAAAAAAACAGGATGCAATATCAAGGATGATATTGTTCATATTGGGTTAAATTGCATACTTAATTTGTTCAATAAACATGACAATGAGTATTCTTAAAATGTATATATGCATAACAAGGAAATAATATAATTAAATGTTCAGAATAATAAAAATAATTAAGGCTGAAGGAATTATTCAATAAATTTTTTTACTTATTCTTTAGGTATAAGTATACATTTAAGGAGAAAAGATTAAGAAACAAAATAATTTTTGATGGTGACAATTTCTAACTCATGCTCCAATTCAGAAGGTGGCGTTATTGTACATAAAATGTGTTTGACAACTACAATTAGGATCAGAAGAAGAAGAAGGGAAACGAAGAAGAAGGAGGAGAAACTCTGTTATAGGAAGGATAATAAACAATATCTTTGTCAAAAATGGATGTACTAAAAGCTGAGATAGCAAGGAAGAGAAAACTCCTTGAAGAAAACCAGCTTGTTGACGTAAGTATTTGGAGATATTGCTGTTTTCTATTAAGCAACGGTTAATATTAGCTTAGCTTTGCTAGCTAACGCTAACTTTCAGTGTTAGCTTTATCAACAGATACACCAAAACAACGACGAATGTCGTACATTGTTTTCAATAAATCATTGTATATATTTTTAAACATAAACCTGCTGGCAAATTCTATCCTATACGGAAATATACTTTACATTGATTTCGTGATTTTAAAATAGTCTTAACAAACGTTCATCCGGTTTTACGAAGCTTAGCTTATTGTTTATGAGCTATTGACATTACGTATCCAACAAATACAATCATGGATGTTTCTCAAAATGAGACACACAGTCAAATCATTTAACATAAATCAGGTTTCCTAGGAAACTGTTCCATCTTGAATTTTCTTATTAAATGTAATAGTTTTTAAACCGAGGTGAAAGGAAAGGTTATTTAGAAGAACTCCAACTGGATGAGGTTGAAATAAATCAACACACACACACACAAAAACCTATTAGCTTGACATTTATTATGAAGTTTGTCGTATTTGTTATCGGTGTATTGCACACTGTTTAGTTCTTTTTTTAGTATTGTCTTTTCTGTTCCCTGTGCTGCGTACACCTGACTGTAGTTTGCACCAGACAACATCTTGTCTGTTGGTAATAAAGCTGACTTGATATGAATTAGCTCTTTAGGGTTACCCCGGGGTGAGCCATTTTCCTTGGAACCTACGGTATTTGGAGCATCCCTTTAAATGATAACCCGTCCAATCTGTTGATTTCCAGGAATCCAGAAAATGCTTTAAAAGAGGTGATCTGGCACGCAAGGAAAAAGAAGAATACTTTAAAAGATCTGGATATAAGGTAGCTACTTTTACCTATTCTCTGTTAATCCGTTGCTTCTTCATGCTGACAAAACTGAGTAACTTTATTTTCATACCTAGCATTGCTGTAAGAGTCTAAATTACAGAATTATCTAGAAAACAAAGAAGATCAGGAAATTCTGTTCAGGTCTACATTAGTTTCTGTGTCTACTGTGTTATTTTTCTGCAACCTACCTCTGTTGCCTGCACCTGTAGGTTCAGACAGAGACTCCTAGGAGACAGGTATGGGTTTGTTTGGTGAAAGTAGCAAACAGGATGCATGATGAAAGTTTTAAAACCCTGTGTCCCAAAAGCTTCCACTTCCTTGGCGTCTTCTGATCAGGGGGTTCATTAGTAAATATTGAAAGATTGTTTATATTCAAGAATTCAAATTTTCATAAAGTTATTTGTTAGGAAGTACGTAGATACGGGAAGGAAGAAACAAAGCTTAGATGGGACACAGGCTGACTTTATATTTTAATATGTCATATTGGTTTCAATTAAAAAGTTTATTTGTTCAAGCTTTGATTTTTATTATTATTTCTGGAACAAGATTGAATTTTTAGACCAACTACAAGTGGCCTACAATTTTTTTATATATAATTTTTTTTCATTCCCTTCAAAATTGTTTTTCCAAAAACATGTAACTTATAAAATGTGTTTAGCTTGTAAAAGTTTTTACCATTTTTTTTTAGTTGGTCTTTTCTACTGTGCACCTGAAACTACAAAATAAAAGGCTGTAATGCATGTCTGCCTTAATGCATGACTTGATATGTTCTTTTACTTTTCTTTATTCAAAGTTACAATGCATTTGCTTTATCCACAATTTGGCTTTTGAGTGTGCAAACAATGTTTAAATGACCTTTTGTTTATTCAAATACTCAGTGAATACTCAAATGAACAGTGCCTTGCTAAAGTTTTCATCACCCTTCAATATTTTCAGAAAACACCGTACACCTCATTCACTAACACAAAATAGTACAAGTATTGTTCAAAGAAATGTTCATGGATTAAATTCTAAATGCATCTCATGCATTTGTTTTCATACCCCTGTTAGTACGACATAGTTTTTTGGTTTAAATTTCCACCCTAGTCTTAAATCTTTTGAAGCATCTCACAGCTGTTCTGTAAGGGTTTCTCCATATATTTCTAAATATGTCCACCAACCCTGATCCAGCTTCACTGGCTCTATAAAAGAAAAATATTCTCAAAGCCACCAACACCATGTTCCCTAATGCGGATACTCAGTTCTGAAGGACGTGCAGTATTGGCTTTCGTCAAGTAGCTTTTACAAAAAGGCCAGTTTAGTGGAGTGTATGGCTAAATGTCATTATGTTGACAAATCATTATAAACTTAATTTATGTCGTTGTTTTCATACATAATTTTATTAAGTTCACATTATTTTACTCTTCAAAAACCCACACTACATTGTGTTGGTCTGTACTCACTAAAATGCATTGGAATATCCATATATAACGTAACCATTGGTCAAAAGCTTTGGTTTACTTTTGGAAGGCACTGCATTGATCTCTTGGAGCTGTGTGAAATCAGTTTTTCTTTGAAAATAAAAAAAATGTAGCAAAACCATACTTTAATTGACATAAAAAAATTAACACTGTTTGCATATATATGTATATTTTTTGCATTTTGTTGCAAAAAAATTATCTTTGCTTTGATGACTTTACCACCCAGCATTATTCTGTAATGATTTTTTTCTTCATTTTTGTACATTTTTGTTCATCCAATGCTGTCCGAAGATTGATAAGACAGAAGAGAATGAACCGTCCACTTCAGCTAATCCAGTGTTGGAGCTCGAGCTAACAGAGGAGAAGCTGCCAATGACTCTGTCCCGACAGGAGGTTAGTAAATGATGTAGCATCCTTTACTGTCTTTATTTATTTTGTTTGTACGATGCAGTTTCAATTTTGCTTATTGCTCTGTTTTTGCAGGTAATTAGACGGCTTCGAGAGAGAGGGGAGCCAATCCGATTGTTTGGAGAATCTGATTACGAGGCCTTCCAGAGGCTCCGAAAAATTGAGATCCTAACCCCAGAAGTAAACAAGGTAAACCATATAGGAGCCAGAAGCAAAATGAATGTTCCTCTAAAGCTCTAGAGAGCTAAACTTTTTTTATAATTAACATCCAGGACTTAGCGCTGCATTTATTTGTAGGTTTGGTCACCGCTTTGATATCTTTATTACTGTATCCAGGGTTTGAGAAATGACCTTAAAGCAGCCATGGACAAGATCGACCAGAAGTACCTGAATGAGGTTGTTGGAGGAACAGAATCAGGGGATCCAGACACGCAGCACGACCTGAAAGTTCATGAGGAAAACACCACCATAGAAGAGCTTGAGGTACACTGTTGTTTGAACTGTAGCAAGGAGGCATAAAATAGTCCCACTATTTGAAAAACCTTATTTCATTTAGATTAGATTTTGTTTTGGTAATCAAAGTTGTAACCACGAGTATATTCACTATCTATATTCCACCGTAGGCTCTTGGAAAAACCTTGGGCACAGGAGATGATAGTGGAGATCAGGACGTCATTGCCAAATTTCTAAAGGTAAGACAAAAAACCTCCTCTTGTTTGTCCACAGGGAACTGTTTGATAATATTTCCAGTTTTATTCACCGCTACTGATATCATTTTACTCCCATTCCTTAATACATATCGCATCGTAGTGAATTCAGTTCTCAGGTTAACGTAGTGATATGGTCGGGCCGCAGAGCACCCTCTTGAAATCCCGCTGTCCTAGATCACATTGTTATAATCCTGAACTTGCATACAGGGTAAAGATTAATGTACTAATTGTAATCATGCATGAAATTAACATTGTTATTAATGTCTTTTTTTTTCTTCTTCTTGCTGTTGCAGTTTCTACTTGGTGTTTGGGCCAAAGATCTGAACAGACGAGAGGACCATGTCAAGCGCAGCGTTCAGGGGAAGGTAGCCAGCGCGACACACTCACAGACAGAGTCTTACCTGGAGCCTCTCTTCAAAAAGCTCAGAAAGAAGGTAATTGTCCTTTCAAAATGAAAGACAAACAAAACCATAGACGTTTATATGAACTTCTGTAATTTCTCTTTATTTTCTCATATTTCTTTCAGAATTTACCATCTGATATCAAGGAATCAATCACGGACATCATTAAATTCATGTTGGAGAGGGAATACGTTCAGGTATGTTATTAATTTATACTTTTTTTCACTACTGCGAATCTATCACTGTGTGTTTAATAACCAGTTCTCCTTGCAGGCAAATGATGCATACCTACAGATGGCTATCGGCAACGCTCCCTGGCCTATTGGTGTCACTATGGTGGGTATCCATGCCCGTACCGGACGAGAAAAGATCTTCTCCAAACACGTGGCTCATGTTCTTAATGATGAAACACAGAGAAAATATATTCAGGTGAGTGATAAATTCAGGGTTGCTTTTGCAATCATGGTTTACTTTCTTTTTATCCTTTATTTAATGTCCTGTAAAGTACTTTGGATTGCCTTTTGAACTGAGTGCTCAATAAAAAGGCTTACCTTTACTACCAATCTCTAAATTAAAGCTTTTTTTTCAAAATGAAGTCAAATACAACGGGTGAAATGTGGATTTACTTAAATAAGTAATGCTGTAACAATGATTTTTGTTCACATCATTAACACAACGTCTCCAACTCGGCTTTAAACTACATTAAGCTGTTAAATATTTTCTCCTTGGTTCTAAACAATTCTTTTAATAGATATTTTCACAGATATCCTATAACAGGCACCTGGCAGTGGCTTCTTTATGGTGTCATTTAGTTTAAATCTCTTTGGAACCTTTTGAAGTTTAGAAATGTATTTGTAACCATTAGTGTGTTTAACAGCTGGTAAAAAATTTTGCTGACTTTTTAGTTTTGTTTACCTATCATATTACTCTATACAATACAATTATGGAATAATTAAATTATACATATTATAATAAAGAAAATAATTTCAATTTACACGTATGACTTGTGCTCTTTATAAGCTCTCGAATGGTTTCTTGGTTTTCTTTGTCTGTTTGCTTTCACCTTTCTTCATTTGTCCAATGCTTGTTCTGTGTCGTTCCAGTTTTTAATTCTCAACTTCGCCTTTGGACTTACTAACATTTACTAATAGTAAATACTGATTTTACGTAAATTAGGAATTTACTTCTTCTAGAGAATTGACTTAATTTGGTTGTGTCTATATATGTAAAATCTGTGATAGTCTGTAATTTATGCACCAAGCATTTACAGTGATTTATTACATATATTTTTTTCAGACATGAAGTCAAACCTCACTTTAAAGCAGCCAATCGAATCCAGTTTTCCGCTTGTGTATGAAGGAGCATAAAATAAAGCGCAGATCGAATCGATACTTTTACTGACCGTTTTCATCTCAGATTATTACAGGAACAGATCTGAAAGTTGGCCTTTAGGTCAAACTGGCTCTTAGTCAATGAGGCATTCAACATTTTAGACCAAACTCCTCAAGGGCATTAGGGATAAGTTACCATGCTTTGTAGTTAATTTTATATGGCTAATAAAGCGGGTTTAAAAAAAACAACAACCATTTATAATTATTATGTTTTGAATACAGATACCATGCTATTTTTAGTAGGGATCTGCTGCAGTGACAAGCGTCTTGTAACATTAATAGGCTATTTATGTATGAACCAACTGCAAAATGTTTATGGTTATAGGTTTCCCTGGCAAAATTTGTTTTTCACCCTTTACAACAACATTCAGTTTGGAAACAGACGACTTACTGTGTATCATATGACCTGTTCAGCCAACCGTAATCAGATATTTACAGGCATTGCAAGAGGGAGCACTGCAAAGAGCAATGCTTAAACAATAGTATGTTTTTAATTATCAACCCAAAACCTTAAGTTTAAAATGCTGGGGAACAACTTTTTCTGTAAGCTTAATAACTAACTGGAGCCTCGATAAAATACAGGATATTAAATTATTAGAGTATTATATCAAAACTGGGAGGGAAAACATTTTAGAATGCCCTAAAAGATGTGGAATTTAATCAAAATATGAGTTTATGGAGACTGCAGTTTCATATTTTAGAAATGTGTTTAGTAAAAACTGAGATATAGTTTTAGAAATCCTTGTTAGGACAAAGTATGTTGTTACTATTTAATTTAATTAATTCATTAAAGCTTCAAAGTTTATAAGCAAAAACACAAAATCCAATGAACAATCTCATTGGGAACATCCCTTGTTAAAATTAAATTTAATAATGGATGACAATCTACAGTAATCAGTAAAGCAAAACACATTAACTGAAGCATTAGGACTTTCCAGTTTCCTGGGACTCATGAGTCTAAACAGAATTTATGAATGGATAAAGATGAAAGATCTTTTTAACAATTCCGAGCTTTTGTAAATAATTAAGCCTTACATGTCGAAATACACAATCTCAAACTCAGATTAAAAAAAAAAATATAATAAAAAGCAATCAACTGTTTACGCTCGCTGTGAGAAACCCATTCTGTGAAATCAGAATGGGTTACCAGTCAGCTACAAACTCAGTGTGAAATTACTGTTTCGTAGCTTTTGCAGAATTTGAATGCAAATAATGTTGATGTTTGAGTTTATATGAACTATATAAACTTATCCTGTTTGTGTTGTAGAGTGAGTTGGTGTGGTTTAGATACATTGAATTTATTAAAATCATAAAAATAAGAATGGTTTTCTACTCTTATTAACCACAACAGTTCTTGTTCCAATAATAAGACTTATTTTTTTCTCAATATATTATGTCTTTTCTACAGGGCCTGAAGAGGCTAATGACGATCTGCCAGAAACACTTCACGACTGTTCCGTCAAAGTGTGTGGAGTACAATGCTCTTTAACATGAGAACATGATATCTGCTCTTTTATTTTTGCTATGACAGAAAACCAGTCAACACAGAAAATGTTTCAGAAGCTTTAAGTGTGTTTCATTAGATCATTGCTTTTATTAAATATACACAAGCTGAGTGAATAAAGGTCAACGATATACAGACTAAATGATGCCAGGTTTAAAAGTTATCACATACGACACATTTGTATGCTCTGTTTTCATGTGTTTATACGCAAGAATGGAATTTGTAAATCTAAACAGATGTGTGAGTTTTATTACACCTGAAATATTAAATGAGAACTAAGAATGAGACTTCCTGCTGATTTATCGCCATGTACATTTTTGATCAGAATTTGAAACCCAATTAGTGACTAACCACCTTCTGAGTGAGAGCAGTTGTTGATTTTGGCTACGAAATAGATTTTTCCCGTTTGAGATGAGCGCTGCTCCTAAAATTGCCCAAGATTTTCACTGGTCCTCTGCTGTGGAGCGTCTGAATGGGTCTGTACTTAGTCATCAATGTTTGTTTTGTCAATATCATCATGTGATTATAGGAACAATAAAGGACTCCAAAGCAAAATGCTGTACTACCTAGAAATGTGTGAGTAACCCTTTAACCAAATGTAAACATAATAAAAGAGACCTTTTTTTTCTTCTTTTTGTAAGAATCACTTGATTAAAAAAGTGAATAAATCAAGCAGATCAAGCAGAAAGTACATTTTTGCAATGAGCGACCTTAAAAGCCCTTCACTAGTGTTATTCAGACGGTAACATCCAACGTCATATTCTGACCTTATAACTCCGCGTAACCATAGCGATGTGATCTACTCCTTGTGGTGATAGCATGTTCTCGGCTGCCTCAGACCACGTCATCACGGTTATAGTCTGTCAGCTCTGGAGACGTGACCAGAGGCTCATCTAGGCAAGTTGACAGCTGGCGTTGCAAATGCAAGGAGCTTTTTCCCTCTCAAGTCTCCTCTTGAAGTCAAACCACTGCCAGAACCAATGTTTAAAAAAAATAATTTTAGCAGTCGCAGTGAACAGGCATTTGACGTAACTCTACCTCCTTATCTGAGATCAGTGCCGTCATCTGTGAAGGCTTTTGCCCACACGGCCTTGGGTTAGAGTAAAATAAATATTTTGGCTTCTTTCCAGTCTGATCTGATTGGTCACGGTTATCCATGATGTTTCTGCCGAGGCCCAATGTCTGATGTGCTGTTCACCTGAAGATAAAGGCTCTCTTTGTTTCCTTTCATATCTTCGGAAAGATTTTCATTGGAGGCTTGTGTAACAGACCATAGAAAGAAAATATCAACAACAAGAAGTAAATCCAGATATTTTGAACATTGTTGGAACATCCAGTTAGGTCTGATTAGATTTTAGGTTTCACTCTTACCGACACTTTAACAGCGATGCGTACCCTTTCCAGACCTACGGTATTAACAGTGGGGCATTTTGGTAAGCATATATTTATAAAAACAGGCATACGATGTTTCTAAAGCTACAGTTTTGTGTTGTGACAAACCTTACTCTGACCTTAAGGTCTTTCGATATTCATCTTCGTTTTCATCCAATTTGATCACATTTAAAAAAAAATAAGACCAGAACTAATTGGCGGCCTCAACCCAGTCTATTGCCTTGGGCCTCTGGGTGGGTATGACTCAAAACAAACAAGGAGGTTTTAGATAGGTTTTTATTAATTCATAGGATTTTACTTCTTTTTTTTTCTGTCAGCAGTTTAGTTCAAATCTGTAATTGAAATCAGAATTCATGGTTATCTCAAAGATTAATTTTACAGCCAAATGATGGGATGGAAATCAAAGCAACAAGTGTTGTTTAGTTGATTTAATTTTTTGTGTTTTGTTTTGTTTAGCAAATAGTTTAAAGTTCAATAAGATACATTTTGTATTGTTATGCACGTGTTTGATTTGAAATATGTAAACTTTGTGTGACCAAATTGGTTATTAGTGTTGAGAATACATCCGTCAACATTTAACATCATGAGTTAATTTCCTGGTTATTATCTAAAGCAAGAAATATCAGTCTGCTGGTGGAGTTTGTTTTATTTTTCTCAAACTGCAATTAGAGCTTTGCTGCTCTTTTCATGTCAAATGACCAGACGGTGTGATAGTTGCCAGGCACCTGAGTGGAGGTGAAAACCAATTACTGGCGGAGGTGTAGTGAGTCACACCACCATCCCTCCTTCCTTCCTTCCTTCTCTCTCTCTTTGTTTGGCTTTTTCCCCCTTAGCATCCTATTCGGATCATTGGCAATGTAAATAGATTTTTTTTAAAAAGACGCTCTTTACACAGGAAACAAAACAAAGAAACCCCTGTGTAAATGCTTTTCGCTTTTATTCAGGCTCATGGCAACCTGATATTCTATTTATCAGCAGAGCTTAAAGGTCAGGGAATTAGATAAATGCCAAAGTCCAAAAAGATCACTAAGGAGTAACTGAGATTATTGAAAATAATAACCAATTCATAGTTTTACATGTTCATTTGGAAAGGATCCCTTAGTGAGGAATCCTCCCAAGAGAATCTTTTGTCTAGACCTTGCATGGTTTCTTGCATAAAGATGAATTTAAGCGGTGAAGCAAAAATGTATTTGAGGATGCTTTAGCTGCAGCCCGCCAGTATTCTTCACACAAAGAGCCGCACCTCACAGGAAAAAAATAATAATAATAATAAAAATCTCCTTATACAAATCTGGCCTTTCTTTGGAGTAACTATCCCCATGGGGAAATGTCTTTATTGTTACGGCTTCCTGAAACAAGAGGAGACGAAACTGAAGGTAAGTGGAAAAAGGGAAAACTGGACAGAGGCTAAAAATGATTAACACAAGATCAAATGACATTAAAATCTATATGAGTCGTATAAATCCAGAAGATTTGAAAGAAGGGTGAGATGTTTGTCTGACCAGGATTATCAAAGTATGTTTTTATTCAGTAATTTCAGATTGACCCATTCAACAATAAATACTCATATGCTTAAAAAAAAGGCTTGGATGCTAATTATTCCTATGGTGTATTTTGATGGTTTTACTGTGTTGCATTTGCAGTTGATGTCAAAAGTTACGAGTCCCTGTATATATGAAAAATATAGCATATGCTGCAAACATTTGTTGAAAAAACTAATTTAAAATGCTTAACAAAACATATATTGTATAATGTGCATAAATGTGTACATCCTTAATGTAAAGTTTCACTTAGAACATTCAGTCCATTTATACAGCAATTGACTACTGGAGAAGACACTAACACATTTTCTTGCTCTTCTACGTTTTATATATATATATATATATATATATATATATATATATATATATTTATATATATATATATATGTATATGTATATATATATCATGTATATATACATATATATATATATATGTGTGTATATATGTATATATATATATATTGACCAGCAGCTGGAGTAGTGAATGTTTGTCCAAATCTGTTATAGAATGTTGTCCAACTGAAAAAGCAGATACTGGGTGAATTTTGTATACAGTATCTTGAATCCTCCATATGTCTGGGCCCAGAACATACCAAAAGCAAACATCTAACCCCGGCTAAAATGCCCCAGGGCCTTATAAGGGAATGAAAGTCTTATGACGTGACAGAACCAACATTGGGACGCAATTTAAAAAGTCAATGTTTGGCTCAAAAACCAACTGTGAAGATCACCAAAGAAACCCGTAATGGGTACTAAAAAATGGTAGCGACAGCATCATGGTCTGGGATTGTATTTCTTAAGATTTATTTCAAGGTAAATTCAGTTTGTCATAAAATTGTTGTTATCCGTGAGTTCAAACCTAATCCACAATGACCTATAGAAGCCTTAACTAAAAAAAAAGATGTCCTTTAACTTTTTACAGGATCAAATGGACAGATGTTCCAAATTCAAGATGTCAGAAACTTATGCATCTCCTGCAAAAGACAAAATAAGGAAATTGCAGGCCAATAGTCCCACTTTACTTGAACTTATGCTGGCCTATTTTCATGTAGTTGCAGTGGATATAATATGGTGATTATTGTGCAATCATTTGCAATGATCTTGTGGTGTAATTCAAATATTTAAGGCATTTTGAAAATCTTTAGCTTTCTCTGTTAGGGAAATAGTTTGTTTTAGAGACAGACAGGGACTGATCTGCCCTCTTTTGCTTTATTTAGCAGGAGTAAATCAATAGTTTCCCAGAGAGCAAAGTCGGACTACACTGTTCAGCATTGTGTGGATGGAGGGGTGGGGTTGGGGTGGTGGTGGGGGGGGGGCGAGAACAATTTTTATTTCTGCTGACGTTCCCTGTACACACACCTTACTGCCTGGGAGAGAGAGGGAGTCATGCTGCACAGCTGAGCGCGCAGCTGGGTTGGTTTGTTTGTTTGCGCACGGATTCAAAACCATCTCTTCTATTGCAATGCGTGCTTTAACGCGGACTGCTTTCTAGTCCTCTGATTATCAAGAAGAGGAACAGGGAACAACTGGCACATATTTAATCCCCTTCCACAAGACATGGACGGGCTGCAGGCGAACAACGCCGAGGACAAGTACGGAGCTCTGGCCGTGGATGCAGCGCTGAGCACGCTGCTGGCCGTGGCGCTGTACGCCGCGCTCAAAGTAAGCCTGGACGGCTTCCGGCGGTGGCGTGCGCGCATCTCGCTGCTCGTCGTGGGCTCGGGTCCCGTGGGGCTGACGGCGGCCCTGGTCGCTGTCCGCTCCCGGAAGGTGCTGAAGCTGACCGTGCTGGACGAGAGGAGCCGGGCGGCGCTGCTCTGCCGGCCGCAGCAGATCGCACTGGACCCACGCAGCGTGGGGTTTCTGCTCGGGCTTGGCGTGGACTTTGACAACATGGAAGGCTGCTGGCACGAAGAGCACTTCTTCACCAGGATAGGCGTGTTTCAGGAGTATCTGCTGAGCATCCTGGAGCAGAAGAAGCAGGAGGTGGAGGTCAAAGTTCAGCTGGGAACCAAGGTTTTTTTTTTTTTATTAAGTCTCAAAAACAAGAAATCCAATCTGATTTGCGGGAAACAAATAGGGAGAAAAATGCTCTTAAGCAACTAAAATAGTTAGAACCACAATCAATCCTGCATGTTTGTTTTACAACAACAACATACTTTGATTTTGCTCATAGATATTTAGATTCAAAGTAACTGAGGATGGTTGTATTCATTAATTATTTGTGGGTTCCAGATACAAACAGGAAGTCTGTCAAATTAGAAGTCAAGAGTTTTTATTTTTTATGAATTAGTATATATTTATGATACATTTTAGGTCAATGAGACATGTAGCCAAGAAAGTATATCAGTCTTTTTTACTAAGTTTAGTAGTTTCAGGAACACTATGTGTTAAAATATACCAATATGTTCCTCTTGGAGATATCCACAGAGGCAGCTGTGGTTTACTTTGTTGGAAACAAATTAGATGTCTAAAAACTTCAGTGGTTCTCCCTCCAGATGGATCGTTCTCTATGGAGGCGGAATCCTTCAGGCTCTTGCTCCAGGCAGAACAAAGCAGATATTGATTTAAATCCCTCTACAACTCTTGACATGTTTTCCTCACCAAAACCTATCTCTCATAGTTGCTCGTCGGTCGTAGCAGTTTGTCTTCCTATTGATCAGTATCTCAAATTCACATTGAACCAACAGGGAAAATCTCTTTCTTGTGCTAGGCTGTAATCCTGAACAGAAATAATCTTCTTGTTACATAAGCTGACCTAAAAGCGAGTCTTTTCAACGGTTTTTTTTAGGTCAGAGGGAAGTAAATGAAAGAATTAACATGAATAAATCCCCACACTGACACTTTACAGCATCAAATAAATGGATTTTAAATGTAATCTTATTTTAATTTCAAGGGACTTGTTTTATTAACAAACTATAATTTTCTTATGTATGTCCAAACCAAATGGTTCTGCATGTTTTGGCTGCTGATTTTATAGCATGTTACCGTTGTTGCACCTTTTTATGCAGTAGATCATAAAATCACAACCCACTTACAGCTGCCTCTCTGGTAACAGACAATTTAGGGGAAAGCAGAGAAACTGGCATTGCTCACAGTAGCCACACATATGTGCTTAGGCTTACAATAATCTGTATGGGGTCAAAAAAAGTTTTCACGTAACAATTTTATAATATTTTCTTGGGGTTTTATCTGATGGACCGACCGAAAGTAATGCTAAGCTGTCAAGTAAAGGTAAAAGGATGAATGATTTTGAAACTTGCTTACAAACAAAAATGCAACGAACTACCTTCAGATGCTACTTTAATAGTTACAGTTGTCTGTTATATACAATAATCTCAGTATAAACCTGAAATTTTTAAGGCCGTGAAGGTTTGTTAGGGAAACTAAAGAAATACTGTCATGAAAGCCAAGGAACAGACTAATATGTTTTAGAATAAAATCCCATGTTCTGAACATTTTTTCAAATCTAGATAAGAATATACACCTGCTACAACACGCCAGGCAATAAAATCAATAGTATGAGCTAAGAGGCCTCTGGTAACTGCTAACTAACTTAGAATGATATTGTTGGAAAGCCGGATGTTCCATTTACAGATTGCCACAAACTATGTAACACATGTGGAAGAAGGATTCCTGGCCAGATTAGAGTCAGTTACAAATTTTTTACTAACATGTGAAACTATATATTTGCTTAGGAACCACCCCCGCACAGCAATCTGATAACAAGATCTTCACCCTCCTCAGGCAAACAAAGATGTGACGGCAGGATGGTGTGATCAGGCTTTTCTTTAAAAGAGATGGGAAGACAATTTGAGGTTAAAGTTAGGGCAATTCTTTGAGAAAACCCACTGGTGGGTGCAACATACTTGAGATTGGGGTGGAGGTTCTCCTTCCAGCAGGACAATGTCCTGTCAGAGCAGGGATATACAGTCAGAGCAACACATTTTTCACAACTGTGTAGGCTTATGTATTAGAATGGCCCAGTCAAAGTTCCATCTTAAATCCAGATGTTCTAGCAAGCCTCAAAAAGTTACATTTATACTACTCACTAAATGTAAATCTTTTCTGAGCCTAAGTACTTTAAATGTTTCATAAAAAGACATTATTCAGTCAATCCAGCTGTATCTCAGCTTCTCCTCTGGCTTTGGCCTGTAGATTTTCCCTTTTATTTTAGCTGCTGCTCTCTCTCCTTTCTTGGGACTCAGTGA
>JAVLVB010000262.1:534474-548603 GCA_032876305.1 Orestias chungarensis
GGGGGGGGGGGGGGGGGTCTTTTAAATTACCTGTTCCATGGTGCCTAAATAGATTAGACATAGATCTCTTTGGATGTAGGCTATTAAAGTACCTCCACAACCTTTTTATTCTCTTTCCCAGTCCGCCTGGCTGTCCTCCAACTAGATTTGGCCGCCTCGTTTTCCTCCTTAACGCAGGCAAGAAGCCGGTGAGAAGCTGCGAACATTCAGGAAAGTGAAGTAATAAATTTCCCTGTCCTAAGGATGTTCTTTTTTTAGGACAGCCTCAAACAATACATCTTATATAAATAGCTTACACTGGTGTATTAAATTAAAATCCACTTGCTTCCTCTTGCAGATGGACAGTAGAAGAAGCAAAGTCATATCCGTTATACAGGCTACAGCGGAGGAAATGTAAACAAACTGTCTGAGAAAATATAAATATCCCCTATGAATCTTAAGAAAGAATTTAAAATCTTTTTTAAGCGAAAAACTTTTATGTAATTTTGACGTTTTGAAGATGACAGTTTTTCTCAATGTGACTTTAGGTAACATATACTGTGTTATACTGCACTGCAAACATTCAAACCTTTACAAATGTCTTCTGTTTCTGCTTTTTTACATTCTTAAGTGCTTCATATCATCGATGTAATTGAAGGATTAAGTAAATATAAATGATGACTTTGTTTATGAAGTAGAGAGAAGCCATTCTTTCTTATTGGACTAGGAGAAGGTAAAGAGTTGCTGGCATTTCTCTGAATTTGTTTTAACTCAACCAAATTGTTTCACATTACGGTCTGTTGTAAAAATTTCATGAGGATGCCATTTTTTTTGTTATCCTGAATGAAAGTGCAGTGGTTTAGATGATGTTTACTGTTCATTTGTATGTTTTTGTTTAATCTACTGTGTTTCTCATATTTTCTTGAATCTATTTCTGTTTCAGCATAATTTTCTTGCTTTTAGATCCTATTTCATATTGCCAGGAAGTTTTCATTTAGGTAGTTTCTTGATTTCTACAGGTCTGGCAGTAGTTAGGCTTAGGTCCATCCCAGTTAAATCTGGATTTAGATCATGATGTTAGTGAAGTTAGGACAAGTCCTATGTCAAGTTAGGACAATCATCAAAATACCATTCTGTGCTTTCTTATTTCACCTTTTTTGAAATTTGTCTGATATCAAACATTTAAATGTGTTCAAGAGATGAATCAAGATATGATTAAATGTTTAAGGTGCATACAGCAGTGTATGAACTATTCTTGTGTTTTAGTTCACAGAAGAGTACCTGCGGCGGATTCCTCACAATGACTGGCCTCGCATTATCGTTGTGGCTGATGGATCGTGCGGAGACTCCTGCTCCGTTTTAGGAATCAGCTCCGACTACGTTGTGGAGTCCTGCCATGCATATGGAGCTAATGCTACCATAGAGATATCAGACCAGAGGCAGGTCAGGAACCACACTGTGCTTTTATTTTGTTATCCATGCACATCAATCAATTCACCCATCTATTAATTTCAGCATTTCCAAAACCAGGTAATGGAGGTAGCAACTGATGGACAAACCAAGATATCTAATTTGTTTTCAAAATTGATCATCAGTTCTGTAAATGTGCCAGAATTAACAAATGGTTCAAATGTTCAACTCTTACGGCAATAAAAAAAACCTGTTTTGTAGAATTACATCAGCCTTATTTATAGTTAAGGAAACTGATGAAAGATAGGTTGCATAGTTTAAAGGTAGTTAGGTTTACATTTTAAAAGCCTGTTGCAGATATTAAAAAACACAACCCTAAAAAGAGCCTTTATTTTTCCATCCATTATTAAACTCCTTCACTCTTTAGGACAACAGTCCTCGACAACAGTCGAGGGACCAAAGGGCCACATAATCCTCTGGAGCAAAAGATTGCAGAAACGTCCCTTTTGCATTCCTTTTAACATCTCCTTCATCTCACCACTTTCTTTCTAAATGAAAATTAGGTTCCCTCTTGACTCCTTCAGAGTTAAAGTGAGTGTTTTGGCAGCTTTTCTCCTTTATGAGCTGCTTATCCTGTCTGTCAGTTTAGAGACCGACTGGACAGATAGAGCAGTACCGTAAATACAAGTAAATGTATAACCTAATCCTGCTTGAAAACCCGCTTCCCACCACCTTTGTCCTTGACATTTGTGCTGTGTCCTCTTAATCAAGCTGTTTGTACAGTAGTTGTCTTCAACATAGCCTTCAGTCCTTCACATGACAGCTGTATCCATACCAAGATTTAATGAAACACTTCTGTTCAGATAATGTAAAGGTAGTTGGTTACCTTAGTTTTAGTTGGGGGTGTCAGAATAAACGAGGCCCACTACAAAAGCAAGCCATACTTTTAAGATATTTAGAAAGAAAAAAAAACAGTTGAAATCCCTGCATAATATACTTTACCACTGTGCATTACTTGGTGTTGGTGAATCTAAAAAGGCCGACATTTGTGGCTGTCACATTAAAAGAGTAAAAGCCAAAGGCGTGTGACTCATTTTGTACGTGATTTTAAAATAAGATATGAAGGAAGTAACGAAGACGGTACAATTATTGCTTAGACAGATTGACAACCAAGCAACGCAAGTGTGAATGGACGCATTAAAACTGCAGGGACTAATTTATATTACCACCATAAGTAGTGCAACGAGACTTTAACCTTTAATCTGATAACCTCGTCATTTATTATCAGTGGATTCATTGAACGCTAATTGCTCAAATCATATTGCAAGTAATAATTGATCACCTAGAGTGACAGCAGAGGAGGATTATTATTATTAGCATTATTGAAGAAATAAACAGGTTAAAGAGAAAAGCTCCAAGCTAAAGTCTGACTAACATGCAAACACAAGCATAATGCCTCTCGTTGTTTTTTATGTAACCATAACTATTCATCTCACGTCCGCCTTAGCGGCTGTGTGGCTGCGTTTTGTTGGTCACTGTTTTCTCTGGCTGCTTCCTGTACTGATTGAATTGTCCTCACAGGATGTGACCTGGTCCTCCTCACTGTCCATTCCTCTATTGCCACCCAGTCGTTGTTCTCCTTCCTCTCTATCTCCACTGGGTGCTCTCAGAGCTGTTTTATGCCTGTCTCCTTTTTTTTCTTATGTCACTGAAAAGAAAATTGATAAATTTTCTCTGAGGTGGAGAGAAATGATGAGTAGCTAGAAGGTAGAATTGCTGAATAAAAATTGAGCTATTTTTATTCTCTTCTGAAGTGGCAGCAGGCCCACAGAGAGCGGTGAGGATGTTCGAAAGCATCTTGGTGGATCTGCAATTTATGGGTTTTGAAATATGTCATATGGATGAGAGTAATTAACAGCCTGTTTCACCGACCGCAGGTGCCCACGCCTGAGATCCGTGCACACAGCCTCTACTTCGACCTCTCTGCCTACGGCGTAGAGGCTCTCAGAGAGCACAGAAACCCAACAGCCAAGTCCGGCTTCCACCTGAAGATCTATGGCACCTTTAGGAACCGCTACATGGCCCTCGCCTGCCCCGCCTCTGACACCAAAATGGTTCGCTACCTCAGACAAACAGCAAACTCCTCTGTAAGACTTCTGCTATTTCTGTGCACTGTTGTAGAGATGCCATACTGTATTCACACATTATTCCCAACTTTTTCTTTTGTTTCTAAGGAAAATGAACATGGACTCACTGAGTCAAGGTGTCTAAGGTTTTCTCTTCTTGTGCTTACAGTAATTAGCTCTGCAGAAATACTGTCATATGTGTCCAAAAACGCCATGCAGGGGATTAAGAAGAGAATGTTACCTGGTACGCAAAAAGGCCATATTTAATCTGCCACCACACATGATTGAATAACTGAAGGGGAGTGTTTTGTTTTCTTACGACGGGCAACAGCATACCTTTGGAGCTGGGAAGTCTACATCGCTAGAAACCACTTGATTTTCCAAGTCAAGTGCCTCTGATAATGCATCGCTTGCAGGCACAGCACACACAGCAGTTCGCGCAGGTACACAGCAAGACCGACCGCAGAGCTCTTGTTGCTATGTGGGTGGCCATTCAAATGCTCTGTTACTTGGTAACAGTTGACTTTCTATGTACGGGTCGAAGAGGACCAGAGTTAAACCAAAGCAAAACAAAGAGAGGGAAGACTAGTCGTTCAAAAACCCACCGTCGCTGTGTAGCCTATTCGATGGCCCCGCTTGCAAGTAAACACGTTTAGTTTCCTTCGATAAAAATTAGGAAGCAAACAACAAAGTCACCTGCAAACTACGAGGTGATCTTCAGCAATTCTCAAAAGCTTTTAAAGAGAAAAAAGGTTTGGCTGTTTCATGATCTGGAGCAATCAGATGCCAGAAAAACAACAGCAGTCTTATAGGAGAAGAAATTATTTATCTCCTTTAGCTGAGTAATCGTTGTTTGCCTTTTTTTTCCTCCAAAACATCAAGACCACCATTTAACAGTGATCTAATCGCTTCAAACATTAAGTATATCTGACAAGCATTCTATATTGGCTAGTAATGACATCAACAGCTAAAATGAATGACAGGTAGGTAGAAAAATGATGGTTTGTGTTGTTAACAGAGTTAGTGAGTTAACGAGGATCTGTCTAATTGGTGTGTCTTCTGTTATCGTTTTACTTTTTCAATTACGTATTAAAACTCAAGTCTACTGAAATGTGATGTACATTTATTGTATTACTTTTGATCCTTTAGTACGCTATTTAAGAAAAAATTAAATCCTAGCAATGACTCTTTTTTTAATGTTCTCTGGCATTTTCAATATTTGGCAGATTCAAATTTATTCATTAAAAGCAAGAAAAAGTGCATATTAATGAGCAAGTCACCCTTTCTAAATACTTCCGATTATTTCCTTCATGACCATTTTCATTGCAAGCTTACAGTTTTTAATTTACATTCTAGAAGAGTAATAATAAGCATATGAATAACATTTGAAAATATGAAGTATGGATAAGTGGTGATATTACGAAGTTAAGATTCTGCATAGGACCCCTTGCAATCTTGGACTTTGTATATATTACATATGTGGCCTTAAATTAAGATCTTTAGCATAAATATAGATGTTTCCTTTTTCTTCGATGCTCAGATCATGAAGAACATTTTCCACGAATCCTTCAATGCCTACAAGACGGACGTTGAACCTCGCCTCAACGACCTGACGCTCCACCACATGCAGTGCAGCCGCCGCCTCTTTGAGATCCAGCTGTCACACAGACGCATCAGCGCGGCGTATATAGAGGGAGAAAACGTTGCCGTCATCGTGGAGGGTGAAGCTGCTCGTGTCCTCAACTTTGACACAGGTATGGAGCCAACATATTAAAGCTCTCTATACAGTTCAAATGTATCCTATCCGTCTCATGTAACAGTGAGGATTAATGACACAGTTCTTTGGAAGAGCACGGTTAGAAATGGGATTGTTATGAGTGATAGTGGGTGGGTCACTTCGTTAAACATAAGGTTAGGAGGATGAGGACCTGGCCTGCAATAATCAAGAATAAACTAAGACACACAAAAAATAATTACTCAATAAAATAGTAATGATTTCTACTAATGAAACAAAATATAATAAATATATAAATCAATATAAAAAATCTGACATTCATTTATTTTAAAAGCTTAACTAGGAATACAGGAACTTTGCTTAGGTTTCATATTTATTTACTGCTGCCTCTGATTTTTAATCACAGTTGTTATTATTCTCTGTTGGACAATTTGTGTCCATTTATCTATTTCCCCTATTTTGTTTGTTTTTGCCTTTTTATACCAAAATATCTATTTTTTTTACATAAAAATATTTATTACATGATTATTGCAATTTATAACATGATCACCAGCCTCAATATTTCCTCACTGCTTTTGTTATCCTGTTTTTTTTAGACGTTTGTGTTTGACTATTAATTGCGATGTTTTTTGCTCTGATCTGGTCTGGACAACAATCAAAAGAGGCAAATTATAACTTAAATAATGGTAATAATTAAATATCGAACACTGAAATATTTATCTGCCAGAAGATAACTTCTTATTCAAAGATGTATAAAGATAAACCAGATGTCTTAATGTAAATTAATTCACATTTTCCTCCTCTTTTATCATTCATCTTTCAGGGTTTGGAGTTAACCTAGGCATGCGAGGCCTTGAGTCAGTGGGCGCCTTCATTTATCAGACAGCCACTGCAGTGGACCAGAATGATGTTTTAGAGGCCCTGTCAGCTAAGATGCAGAACTCCAAACAGGTGGCAGAGACCTTCAGGCAGACAGGTCTGGCTGAGTCAATGTATGAATGAAGAAGCGGAGCATCCTGCTGTGTACCAAGTGCCACCCAGTGGACAGAAGTGGACCATGACGTGATAGCATCCTGATGACTAAACAGCACTATCAATCATTTTCACACCAGACTGAGCTTAAAGAAAGTGATCAGACAAATCTATTTCTTTTCCCCCCCTGTCCTACAGTGATTAAACACAACATTTGAAGTTGATGGAAATGAGAAATTATATTCAGAAAACTAAGAAATCTCATATAGTTGGAACAACACCAATATTTTCAGAGGTTGGCACAGAAAAGCTTTTCAGCTCTAAAAAAAAGTTTGAGTTAACTAAAACTACAGGGCTATCAATTACTTTCCTCTCTTTTCCTCGACCAGATTATCAATTCACTTGATTATCTGCTATTTTCCAGTTGTGAACTACAAATGGCAACAGGAGCTTCTGAAAAGAAAAAAAAACACTGTGTTGAAGGATCATCTGCTCAGAGTGGAGCACAAGTATATTTAATAATCATTACAAAACACGTAATAGACCACATGATGTAAAGAAGCAGCTGTTCCACACAGGGTTTCCATTGTCTCCTGTTGTTGGCTGCTGATAATGTGGTTATAATTACGATTTGAAACAATAACTCTTGTAAATATTTTTACATCCACAAAGAGACACTGTTGCAATATTGTTTTGTAGTTTTTTTTAAAGGTTATTTTATTTTTTTACATATTTTTGTCCTAATGGATTAAAGAGTTTCAGTGATGATTATGGGGAAGTTGTTAAAGTGCCAATTAAACTGATGACAAACCTATGCAGTGAGAGCGTGCTAAGGGTGATACAGATTTATCTTTTTTTATATTCAACAAGAAGAAATCAGATGGATCTAGAGGGAAAATATGCATACTGTAGTTATGATATATGACATGACCACTTGCCTAATAGTTTTGTTATCCTATTTTATCTCTCAAAACACTAGCTATACAGACTTCAGTTCCTGCAAGTTTTAAGGTGAAGCACCCATGCATTGAACTTGTCTTGACAAGTGCAACTCATAAAGTTGCAGGATGGTAGCTCTCCAGGACTGTACTTGAAACTTTGATATAAAAAGATGCTTTAAAACACCAAGGATCCATGAAAAAATGATGAGGCTCTGATTAGATATTATTTATCAAAACAAAAACAACTTAAACCTAAGAAAAAACTATATTTTACAACTTAGTCATAGACTTACTAAACAGTGTATTTCCCTGAAGTTGCCCTGATTTTATATTAATTATGATAAATCTATGGCTCAATGGGGAGAGTAATTGTCTTGTATTTCTAAAATTATAGGTTTCCTTCCAGGTTTACTGAGCCATGTGTTGATGTAATTAACCTCAAATTTCCTACTGATCCGTGTGTATGGAAGTTTAAAGGTTTTCATGCAAACAAATGGGTCCAATGTAAACCGTTTCAAAACATGCATTTTAATTACAAAAGTGCCATAAATAATGTGTCTCTAAAGTCTGGGTGTGGGGCAGGAATCATTTTTCATCAAAAGGAAATCTCACTTTAACTTCATCATATGTGACTTCAAAAACAGTTTGGTGGAAAGAGTTTGATTGACATGGTGGCAATATTCATAGATTCAAATTCTATAAAGTGTAGCCAGATGTGTAACTTTGACAGTTTACCATTTAGTACAAACAGCTTGATACCTCAGGTCACTCAACTTTTGCACTGGGGGCCTAGGTTTGAATCCAGGCCAGGGCAATGACATAAACCAACAGCATCCAGGGTGGGTCCTTAGGCAAGACCCTTTGCGCTACTGCCTACTTTGTAAGTGCTAAATACATAAACACTGAAAACAGTCCTGAGCCAGTTGTTTCAGTTAGCTCATAAAGTGAGCGAATCTATGAGATTTAATGAATGGTATATGATTTTTCTTTACAGATAATTGGTGAGGCTCATATTTGCACACAACAAAACAAACTAAAAGCTGGATTGACACTTATAGGTTTCCCAAATTTAAAAACAAGATACTTTTCTAAATTCTATTCTCACTAAACCTAAAATGTGGTACAAACACATACACGTTTTTTCTTCTTCCATGATTGCTCTTTAATTACAGAAAATAAAATTAGGAAAAGCAATTAAGTAAAGACTCTAAGTAAGTTACTTTAGAAACTAACATATATGATGTGTTGTTGTGGTAAAAAATGTAAAATGTTGGGGCTCTTGTTACAGCTATCAGTTGATAACCTTATGATTTTGTACAGTTTTGGTATCCAAATGTAATCAAGTTTTCAGGGAACAAATCTTGAACATACGAAATACAAAGAAATGCAATGAGCCAGAACCACACCCATCTAAGACAAAAAGAAACTATCACGTGTGAAAGAAATGATTTCTGTGTATTTTCTTGCAAATTCCAAAGAAAACTGGAAAGTGGATCCATGGGTGCTTATATAAACATAAACAGACACAGTAGGAAACCCTGCTTTACGTTTTTGCAAGAAAAGAAATGTAAAATAGTAAAATGACTTTCATTATTTTTGCAGTACACTAAAAACTGATAGGTTTTCATCTGTAATCAGTAGGTTTTTGAAGAGAGAGACCTGCCAAGAGGCATTAACACCCTCTGCCAATGGGTTTGACCCCCAAGCCCAACACACAACTTCAGACCTTCTCTTCAGATCTGTTTCCCCTGTCTAATTAAAAACATTCCTTCCCTGGCTTTGCGATCCGAAGGTCAATAGTCCGGACCTCTGAACTTTCCCTGTAGTGCAAGGCCCTTCATTAGATTAAACACAATAATGAGAAAATCTTTTATCTTTGCATATAATTAAAGCTGGGATGAACGGCAACTCAATCAATGATGCAGAGCGACAAGTTCGTAAATGAATTAGATCTGCCAATGAGGGACTTGGCTTTGATCAATTACAAACGCTAAGCAGGAACTCAACGTTCATGCCACCCATTTAGATTTGGGAGATTTAGTGATTTAACGAAAGCTTATTTTCTGTCTAAGGTTTGTAAAAAATAAAAAGCAACATTAAGTGTAACAAAAAGTAGTTAATATGTTAATTTATTTAAGAAATGGTGAACAAAATTCTGCATGTAGTGCCAAATGTTTTTAATATAATAGCATCTAATAACCACATGGGGGCAGTGTTGCCCTTCAAAACTCCTTAAAGTTTACCGAAAGTCTAAAAAACATTGGCAAAAAACAAATCCTTGTTTAGTGTAAATGTTTTTGATCAAAAAAAAAATTTGTCCCCAATTTCCATTCAGAATTTCTGTCATACAAACACAGACTCGCTAAACATCCCAACTTTAATACAACTTTTAGAGTCACCAGAACAATTTTATTTATTTTTTTGGTTGTCAAGGACTTTAGTTTAGACTTGTTTTTTTTTTAAAGAAACAAACAAAAGAAGAACGATCCTCTAGGAATGGTGTATCTGCTTCAGAGGAGATGCGAAATGATGTGTGTACATGTGGGTATCGATGAGCCTTCAGCTGCTTTCTGACATACTGACAGGAAGTCATTGTCACGTGACTCAGATATCGGCACCTTGTCCAATTGCACAGAGAGCCTCCTATGTTTGCTGCCAGCACAAATACATACCAACTCATTTACACACACACGCACGCACACACACACACACACACACACACACACACACACACACACACACACACACACACACACACACACACACACACACACACACACACACACACACACACACACACACACACACACACACACACACACTTTTGTCTATTTTCGCAAGGACTTTGCTCTGACTTCTATTCATTTTCCTTCTAATCTTTATAGTATAAACCCAAAACCTAACCTCAGTTTAGTTGTCACCATAGTCCTAAACCCAACCTAAAAAAAACACTTTTTTTCTTTTTGGGCCAGGTTTTTGTGACCCATTAGGAGCAGTGAGACCTCACAGTATTAGTTGGAAAAAGCCTTACTCTCAAGGCAAGTAATGCTAAACCACACACACACACACACACACACACACACACACACACACACACACACACACACACACACACCGTATAGTCAGGATACACAGAACAAGGATTCCTCTATAATTTGTTTAAAAGAAATGCATTCTTCTCACTGAATTTCAGACCTTCTCCTCCCTGTATATTTGTGCAGGCTGAACGTAGTAGGCTGAATGTGCAGCTGGATGACGACCTGACTAAATCGTCTGCTAAACAATTATCAGTTCCCCTATCAGTTCTGCTCCTATCTGTCCCATCACACTCACAGCCAATTTCCCCAAACTGTCAAAGCTAATAATTGGGCCTCTCTGTCAGGAAGGATATCAGGCCCGCTGTTTTAACTAAAACACACATCCCTCATCTCCCTTCCCTTACCCCCTCCCTAAATCCCCCCACATTCTCCCACTTCCGGAGCCCTCCCACCCCTGCCCCCTTAATGAAGTGGAAATCTGTTCTCCTGATAGAACACAGCAACCTCCTCTTCCACCTCGTCTTCATCCCTTCCCCATCAGCCTGTGTGTTTGTGTGTGCGAGGGGTGTACACCGTGTGACAGTGGTTGCCTCAGGGCCAGGTTTCTGTTGACAGGGACGAGGACCTCTGATTTGAGGGGAGCCGTCACACCGGCGAGTGGAGCTGCCTCCCCGAGTGACACCTCCCTGTTAGTGGGGGAGATGTGGACACGTGTGTCGGTGTGTGTTTTTTGGCAGTGTTGATGGCAGGCTTGAACGACTGACCGGCTGCCTACAGTGTTCAGGACAAACAGGGGAAAGTTTCCCCGATGAGCTGACAGGCGCTCATGTCGAACACCGAGCTGGCTCTCTGGCTCTGTGTTTTTTTTGGGGGGGAAAGAGTGCAGCAAAGGTGAGGCAAGACAGAAGAGGAATAAAAACACAGGCCAAGCAGGTCTTGGGAACGGAAAAAAAAGGAGCAAAATGGCACACGAGTCTTAATGTGTCTCGCCTGCGTGCGGTTTGTGTGTCTCCAGAGTCTGGGCTGTGTAGATCACCATTCCACCTTATCTAATTTCATTAATGTGATCCCCTGTCCATCCGCTGACGGCTTAATAGCCATTATTTGTGGGTCCCTTCAAATAAAGGCCCAGTAGTAAATTGCAGTCTGTGGAAATCGAGATATAAACGCCACCCTGCATTACTGTATAATATCTTTCCCTTTAATTAACTGAAAGCCATGCTGACATTTATTGGATTGCAAGTTACTTGTTAATGACAATAAATTGTGAAACAAAAAAAAAAGAATCATTGCTTATTTTACATCAATAATTTGTGGACCTTTCGCTAATGATTATTCATTACTTGCCAATGGGGACTTCTGTGTTTGGTAAGCTAAAGTGAATGAAGAATATAAAGATTTAAGTGGGCAGTGCCTTTTTAGTGATATAGCTTTTGGTGGCGCGTTAAATGCTTCAGTCTGTTGTTGTCCCCTCATCTGGGATTCTGTATGTGGATTTTGGTGTTCAATGAATTTGATGTAATTTGTATTGTTCTAAGATAATGTCCTTAATGTTTACATAATAAAGTATTATGAACGTAAACATAAAGAGGTTTATATATATTGGAGAAGAGCTCCTGTTTCCAAACTTTGTAAATATTATTCAAATCCTACGTTCAATTATATCAACAATTATCTCTTGTGGTGATATTCTGTTCAAAATGCTTATTTGCTTATAATGTCCAATTTCCGGGACAGCCGTTAAGCAAAATATAGCTGTGACATTAAAGCAAAACACAGTCATTTATAAGAGTTTTGCATATAAAAAAAAATCTCAGTATGTCTGTTTTTGTTTTTATTTAAGCCTGCTGAAGGCAATATTTGGAAAAACACCTGCAGCTACGTTTAAAGCTTATTCTTTTGGGGCATGGCTTAGGTTTGCATATTTTGAGACTGAAATTCTGGTTGATTTTTGTTTTCAAATTAAGTCAGACTGAATGGATCATCAGTTTCTAAGTCTTTCAACAGATCGTCCACTTAAGTTAAGTCTAAAACATTAACACTACGATATTTTTTACCCCCACAGAATGATGCTGCTATCACAAAATTGCACTGTAGAGATTTTGTGTTCCAGGTGAGTTTCCAGACGCACAAAGCATTTTGTAGAAAGAAGGATTCTTAAAGAAACTTCTTCCACATAAGCTGTCTCTTACATGGCCAAACTACAAAAAGGACTTGTTATGCTTTCTTTCAACAAACATTTTTTCCTTCATTGCTGAAACTCACACCGAGTTGGGACATCTGTAGATCCTCCATAGTTTCCATGAGCTTTTTTTAAACTTCTGCTCTGATCAAGGCTCCTCTTGACCAGCTGAACAGTTTGGTCTCTTCCTTGGTGCTCAAGATGCTGTTTTAAATTATTTTTTAATAATGATCTCTTAAAAGTCTTTCTGGTCCTTATAGAACAGCTGGATTTGCACTAGGATTAAATTACATAAAGATGGACTATTTTCACTGATTATACTTCTGAAGACATCTGATTACACTGAATTCTATGTATGGGTATCATGGTGAACCCATATGAAGGCCTTACATTTGGGATTTTATTCTATTATTATTTCAAAACATGTTTGATGTCTTCTTTTTTCCTTACATTTCACTGTCATGGACCGCTTTGTAGTTTTCTATCACGTAAAATAACACAAAAAACACAACACACTTAAAACATAAATACATTTGGAAGGCGCAGACTTTTCCCTGGTGTAGAATTTGTCAACACTGTCAAAAATGTATAATGCTTTGGATGTTCTTTATTACTAATTTCAAATTGTCTATAAATCCAGACAAAGCATGTTGCCTATCGTTCTATATCACCCATCTATGATCATCTAAAGTTGTAAGTTGCAAACAACATTCCTCCAGAATCCCCCTTAAATTAACCAGAGAACTGTCATAAAGATGTTTGTAAATGCTGGTGTTTAATTATTGAAAATGCTGTAATGTTTACCTTTAAGCAACAACTGAATAGTTCCCCAAATGGTAAAGCTCACAAATGATACTACAATGTATTCACATGGCAAGTTGCACAGAATTAGATGTTTAGATCTGCATATAAACATTATGCTTACGCTTTAATCTAATAACAGAACAAATAAATGGTGTTTCATTCATTAAATGCCGTAAAAGCCCTCTAATCAGTAAATTAAAACTAAACATGTTATGGAAAATTTGTATATATATATATAGTTAAACCTGTGGGTGCCATGACATTTTTCCTTAGGTTAAAGCAACGCTAAAGAGATTTTGGTCAGTTTTGCACAGTGAACAAAAGCGGTAGTGTTTTGCCTGAAGGAAGACTGCATTTCCCATGAGGACCAGTGCATAGCGTCGTAGAATCCTGATCTCTCTGTTGCCTGCCGTTGAAGTACATTTTTGTTTCCAGTGGCTGCGTATGAAAGTATGAATGGCGATATAATTGTGGTGAAAACAATGTCATATGATAATGTTGAAAATAAGAAGCAGGGCACGTGAAGTATGCCGTAAAGCACTTAGCACAATTGTAGTAGTTTTGTGTGGCAGGGTTCCTGCCACCCTCCAGTTAAAGCGAAACAGACCACCTCGGGCCATGAAACAGGTGTGATTCAACGAGCTGTAAGTTGACGTATAATCACAAAAGTTATGAAACTATTTCATGGAGGTTAAAAGGTTACTAGTGTTGCTTTAAAAAGGGTAATAAATAATTGTAATTAAGAGAACATTGAAAGTCTTAAGACAGCTTTTAAGCTAATGTTATGAAAGACAAGTCCTTGTTGCAAAGTGACCATCTTCCTCAAGTAGAGCCACTCCATGAGTCTGTCACTCTGCAGCAACCAGCTTGCTCTTTGGGGGAACATATTCCCTGTCATGGCCTGCACCTGTCAGAGGGAACTGGTGGCTCCCATCAGGCGCT